>JAUEKY010000356.1:0-12257 GCA_031833965.1 Scyllaea pelagica
GAGAGAGAGAGAGAGAGACAGACAGACAGAGAGAGAGAGAGAGACAGACAGAGAGAGAGAGAGAGAGAGAGAAGAATTTGTTAATAAACAGTATAGTGTGTGGTGAGGTGGGGAGGGGGGTGTCTTGGTCTTAGTAGCTTATCTGCGTGGTAAAATTGAATAATAAGAATTTATCAGGAAAGACAGGGTTGTGGAGGGCAGACTATTACACAAATCGTAGAAAACTCAGAACAGAGTGGATAAGCACGTTGTCTCCTACTGGTTGCAAGGCGGCGTTGCCGTGGCAGACGCGGGTTTGAACCCCCCATTAACCTAATTTTTCTCTCTCTCATTTTTCTTCTCTAAATGGCTTTGTTTACTCTCGGCACTGTACCACACTCGTGTCCTGACTTTTCTACTATTTCCAGTGTCTGCTCTACTTTCTTCTGTTACAGAAATCAGGCGGCCAATATTGTAGGTCAGCTATTGCCCGCTCTGTATTTAAATGAAAAAGGTAAATAAAAAATACAAATACAAAATAAAGTGCAAAGAATAAAACAGGATGGTATCCCCTATTATGACTTTAGGAAAATCATCTTTTAGTCATACATACCAGGTATTGATGCGTAAATCCCACAAACGAATAAACGTATCATAGCCACAAGTAAACAGTTCATTGGCAGATTCAAACTTGATGTCGAGAATACCAGCACCAAGTTTACAGTGTTCTCCTAGGTAACCAAGGAACCTTCCACTGAAATTTCATAGACAAAGAAAAAAAAATGTTATGTTCATCTTTATCAATTGCACAATATCAAATATATGGAATGAGGCAACAAAAGGTAAATATGAGGGTGGAGCCGTGTAATGGGGTTTGATGGGGATAATAAAGCCCTAATAGCTCTGAGCTTGCAAAGCATTTAAGAACCTGAAATTGCTTTTCATTTTTGCATACTTTCAAGGAAAAATATATGATGTATATTCACATAATGATGTGTAAATATTACAAAAGAGCAAAGCGCTAGACCAAAAGGGAGAATAAATATCAAATTTATTTACGTTAATACAAACATAAAAAGGTAAAACACCTATACACTGGTGATCCTAGACAAGTGAAACAAATTTCTATGTATGTATTTACCTTGACAAATCATATATATATACACACATCAACATTTATATGATACATGTAATAATAGCAAGGAATGAGTTTACTGTTTTAAAGCCAGTTCATCTGTGCATAAATAATTTATTCATCTTGCCTATCAGTGCTGACAGTCTTAAAAACTGATAAGAATTTCAATTTTGAATAGATCTGTTTATCATGCAGTAGCAAGAGGTCTTAGGCACAAATGGTGAGTCATATTCACAGAGTAAATGAAATAAGATGACATGTTTTAATAGGACAGCAAAGAAAACTACCTCAGGAAATTCTCTTCAGCAACTTTATCAAAGGATAAAAATCAATGAGCCCCATGAGCAGCTTACAAACAAAAAGGACAAATAGTCTTTACTTCCTTCCCTATCTGGATCTCATCACCATGAACTAACATGTGCCCAATTTTCTTTTTGTGGCTACATTGTTCTAATCCATTTAAATCATATCTCATGTTCTTGTCTTCAAGCTCTTTAGAGAACCTAACAAGTGTCATTTTCACTTTTTTTTTAACCCGTTTCTCACACCCATTCTTCTTACTTACTTTTCCAACTGCTTTAATCAGTTCAATCATTTAAGTTAGGATGACTTGATTTCAAATGTTACTCAGTGCAATGATTATGATATGCAACAAACTTTGAATCAAACTGACCTTTCTATGTCATACTTGATCAGGGGAGGGTGGCTGTGATAACCGGCCAGACCAGCCACAAAAAGACTGAAATAGAAATGAGCAAATGTTTATCAATCTCCATTGACGGAAATGTAAGAAAAAAACTATAAGACTTGGCTACTGTACAAATACAGCTTATCATTCAAATCAACCTTAAGTGTCCAGCTTGATTCATTAAGTTTGCAATTATTTCATGAGACATCTTTAGACATAATATGCTATAAATAGTGGCTGGTCTCGTGTTTACACAACTCGTTTAGCATCCATGTGAGTTTGATACCCATGGAACAAAACACATTGAGGCCATGTGTGACTACTCTGCCCATGTCTCTACATCCTGTAGCTACAAATGCTGCATGCAATTGTGAAAGCCACCATCAACTTATTTTTCTATCTAAACAATCTACAAAAGTTTATATCAGGTCTACCATAGAATAAAGGTCTAAAATAAGAAAGGACAAAAAAAGATTAGAAACGCCAGCACAACTGCAATAATCACAGGCATGTTCCATGGAGAATACAGGTCACATTTCATATACACACCATCACACGACTCTGAATGAGATGAAGGCGGAAGATGCTGTGAGATCATGATTTGTCTTTGTTCCCACAGATTTTTGCATCCCGTAGGATCATTCATGATCTGGAAGCAGAAACTTCATATTCTCAGTTGGTCTTCAATCTGGACAATGTGCCTTCATTAGATAGCAAAACTGTCCTCATAGTGTGAGTGAGGTGGGGTTTTTTCTTAATTACTACCAGCTTCTATCATACTCAAGATCTGTTTTAAAATCTCCTGCAAAATCTACCTTTGGCTTGGGGAACACTGCAAACACCAAATCCTTTCCCCAGCATTGACTTCTTGGATGCAAAGAGGCTGAGATTCATTGGTAAGTGTATTTGTGGCAAATATCTGAAATGAGACAACCAATGATTAATCACAGTGTTGGGAGCTTTTCAGAAGAGTCAAAATAATACACATGAATAAACTTGGCCTTTTTTGCCCTTTTTTTTTTTTTTAAAAAGGCAATATTAGGAATGGACAAAAAATCCTTAAATGGTTGAAAATTCCTATCTCCATAAAATGTCATCATCATCATAATTATCAGGTCACCATAAACATTCTGATAGTTTTCTTCACAGAAGTAATTACTGTTTAGCAACATGTTTATGAAACTCACTTTACAAGTTCCATCCTTGGATCCTGAGATGACGCAGTCATTGGTGACATCAACACAGTGCGTGTCACTCTGGTGAATGTTTTCATGATGAAATAGAGATTCTCCTGAACTCCTCCAGCCATGCATGCTGCCATCGCTACAATTGGTACAAAGAAAAAAGAATAGGTCAACAAACCTATAAATTATGTCTAAAAAACAAATCATACAATACAGAAAACTATCTTGTTGATTAAAAATAGAGCCAGAACATAAAGATTCTAATCAAATAGAACTGGGTTGAAATTGGGAGCAAAGCAAAATACTGCTGAAAAAAAAAATTTGTAATTTTAAACCAGTTTGGCAACATTATTTACTATAGGAGAAAACCATTCCTTAGAGAGCATCAGGGGCTTCAAAGGGGCAGGCCATTTCAAACTAAATAAAAAGCAAATATATGTCATCTTTCTGCCTTAGGTCAAGTGGCACATTAGCCCTCAAATAAATAAGTTAATTAAAAAAAAACTCCATTGGATTATCATTGATCATTTCTAATTTCATAGATATAATAAACATCCATAAAAAATACCCTTGACCATTATTGCAATCAAGAAATAGAATAAGTTTTTCAAACCCCGTTTCCATTTCTCTGCTTCAACTCTGAGCGGATTTAAAAGGTCATAAAGCGAAAGCCCTTTAAGTTGATTCAGTGGGCAAATAAAAGTCTGATAAGTACGCAAAGCTCTGACTGTTTCATTCAAACTGACCTGCCTCCAGCAACAACAAGGTCCTTCCTTACAACAAAGCGAGTAATGTCATGCTTTGATCCCTTCAAAAGTTTGTTTCCATCTTCCTTGATGTATTTCATATTTGGCTTGCACTTAAAATGACGAATGACATTCCCAGAGGAAAACCATATACTCTGTCTGTCTTTCTGGAGCCAGGGTATCTGCCTGAGAGAACAATTATTTGTTTCTCATTAGAAAAATTATTAACTTTCAAACTCTTCCACTGTACTTCTATTTTTTTCTCTTAAACTTTAAAAGACATTGTTCATTTTTCAAATAATAAAAAAAAAAGATTGGTTTCCCTACTATGTAAGAATACATGTATGAGAAGAGATCGCTACGTTTCTAAGATTAAGGTCAAGAATTAACCATTTCATACAATTCTTTTGCATTTCCATAGGAGAAAATAAATTAACATTTAGCACTCAAAGGAATTTACGCCAAAAATGCTGGCACATACTGGCAGACCTCTAAAAATTTATCAGCAAATCATTTTTGATAATGATAGAAAAAGTCAGTGATTCAATTAAAAAAAACTCTTTTTTAAGACTGAATCTTGTAGTCCATAGTTATCAAATATAATATTACCTGACTTTGTTCTTTGTTATGAAGTAATCTTTGAATTTGCCTTCTTTCCAATGGGGAGCCATTTTGAATTTTTCTTTCAAAGAAACTGTTCCTCTAAGTAACAATCAAAGAAGAAAAATGATTAAATCAGATTGATTGTGTTTGAATGAACTTAGAAAAAAAGCTCCATAGATAATCAAAAGACATGAAAAAAAATCAGCAAGGGTAGCACTTTATCTAGATGAAGATTTTAATATCTGTATGAAAGAAACAGTAAACTATCAAAAACAAAGAAAAAAGTTTTTCTTAAAAAGAACAAAACGTTTTGACCTTTTGGTATACACCTGCATCAACGCTGTATGGGTCATGTCACCAGTGGAGCTCTCTGGACAAGTTAACGCGTTGCCACACATGGGCACCACCTACTGGTTACAAGGTGGATGCTCAACCACTTGCGCCAACAAACCAGTAGGGTTTTCTTATCACCACTTCAATTTCAAGAAAAGTCCATCATAACTAGCATGTTTCTATCTATATTATAATATAACATAATTTTGTTATAATGATAATCTTGTCTTATCTCATGAAAGGCTCTGGAAGTTAAATCCTTCAAATACCTTTCCCATACTTGCAACTGATATGATATATATACATCTTACTTAAGGATATTTCACTGTGTTTTAAAGTTTGTAAGCAAAGTAATCATGACAAAACATTCATTTTCAATAAATTTATTGCACAGCATTTCAAGAGGTATTTTTAGATATCATATATTACAACAACCAAAATTAATCATAGGTTATGAACTCAACTCATTATACACCTTAAAAAAGTCATCAGACCTAGCACTATCTTTTAAAAATCCAATATTATTCCATGTCTTCGGCATTAGCCGAACAAAGCTATTGGCCTCATATAATGCACAATTACATAAACCATACACTGTTCTGAAGTGTTCAGATTCTTTGGATATTTTGAAACCCTTCAGAATTTCTTGAGTAACAGTGGAGACTGTGAGAGTGAACGAGACATGAAACCTGCTGCCAAAGAGCATAGTATATGTGTATTGTCTAGCCTGCCACACAAGTTTAGCTAGTACTAGTAAACAAAAGCTTGCTGGTCAGTTTAAACTATGGCAAAGAAGAATACTTCACAGACAACTGAAATAACAGAGAGAATACCAACTCATTGCAGAGTGCAGCAATAAATCTCCAAGATCAAAAGAACCAATCATCATTTCATTAGAAGTTTAGTCCAAAGAACTATCACACATATGATAGGATTCATTAAAGCTCTTGCTAATTTCACTGAAATTGGAATTTTCTTCGCCATTGTGCTCAGGCGAGCTTTCGGAGACTCAACAGAAGGCATCTTTCTCCACACTAGAATGGATGGAAAGCTCTTCAGCCTGTCAAGGCTAAAAGCCAAGACAAAGATTCGGAAGATGCTGATAAGAGACATGCTGTTTGCCAATGATGCTGCAATTGCCACAAACAACGAAGCTGAGCTTCAAAGCCTGATGAACAGATTTGCAAAAGCATGCAATGACTTCAGACTGACAATAAGTCTGAAGAAAACAAACATCCTGGCGCAAGGAGCAAATTAACCACTGTCAATCACCATCAACAACCAACAACTCGACGTGGTCAACGAATTTACATACCTGGGCTCCACAATTACTGATGATATGTCTATGGACGTGGAGATAAATAAAAGAATTGGACGGGCAGCTGCAACATTTGGCAAGCTTACAAAGCGAGTATGGGAGAACAGGCTGCTCACAACAACAACAAAAATGATGGTCTACAGGGCCTGCATCCTCAGCACCCTGCTGTATGGAAGCTAGAGCTGGATACTCTACTCCAGACAAGAGCACAAACTCAATGCGTTCCACATGCGGAGCCTCTGAAGGATACTCTGCGTAAAATGGAGCGATAGGATCCCAAACACTGAGATCCTGGCCCGAGCCTCCACCCGAAGTCTATTCACCCTACTACATCAGCGACACCTCTGATGGTGGGGCGACGTCTACAGAATGCCCGACCACCAAATTCCAAAGGCCCTGTTGTACGGTGAACTTGCCATAGGAACGAGAGCTCAGGGCTGCCCCCACCTCTGCTTCAAAGATGTCTGTAAGCGGGACCTAAGGTCAATCGGGCTCAGTCCCAATGGATGGGAGGCCCTGGCAAAAGACCGCCGAAGATGGAGGCGTGCAGTCTGGAGTGGACTCCAAAACTACAAAGAGATAAAGAGACAGGCTGCTGAGGACAAGAGAGACCGCAGAAAAAACCTCCAGAGCAGTGCAAGCGGCACTGCATTTTCTTGTGGCAAATGTGGCAGATCATGTTGATCAAGAATTGGACTCCACAGCCACAGCCGCCACTACTCGACACTACAAAATTCAACTCCAGGCGCAGACTCCATGGTCTCCTGAGACTGACGGATGCCTCCGATATTTATCGATGGCTTCTTTTATTTGATTCCATGTGTAGAATCTAATTTTTGCTCTCACTTAAGTAAAGTAGATTTTGCTGCTCTGCATTACTTATTCTAATCTTCTTCTTCTTATCCTCTTCCTCCATTTTCACTTTCTCCTCCTCATTTTTCTTTTTTTCCTTCTCCTCCTCCTTATCTCCTTCCTCCTTTTCCACCTCCTCCTATTTTTCTTCTCCTCCTTCTTATCCTTCTTCTTTTCCCCCCTCCCCATCCACTTCTTCTCCTTCTCCTCTTCTTCTTCTTCATCATCATCATTACAAGTCCCAATGACAACAGCTAGTTTTACCTTTAATTCTTTACTTGGTGTGGCGCTTCATCCCAATTTTTTTCTCAATACAAAACATTATGTACAATATATAAAAATTTTCCCAAGAGGTGTCAATATGTGATATAATCAATTATCAAAATGGTGTGGTTAAGAGAGTTATCCTTTGTTTTTGGTGTTGAGTTTGCATTCTTATTGTTGTGTGACATCCAAGAGGGAGAGAAAGAGAGTGGAGAAGCTATTGTCTTTGTTTTGATGGAAATGTAATTAAATGTCATGAGAGTGTTCACCCAAGTTTCTTTGTTGATCTTCTACAAATGAGATTATCACAAAGATTGAGGGGATAAAAGATGAGGGCTGGAACAGTTGTACATTGAATTATTTTCTTTTAGAGCTGCAGAGAATAAGCAGCAGTTATAAGTAGGTTATTACACTGAAAAAAAGGAGAGCATTCATTTGTGCAATATCCACTAATTGTGCTCATAGCACCTTACAAGGGCCCGACCATAGCAACATGAAACGAATAGGACAAGACAAGCAGCCTGCTATGTGCTAGTTAGTACAATTTTTTTCCAGACAGAGACAGCGTTATTAATGGCCAGGTACTCATTTACACCTGAGTGGAGTGGAAAAAAGTGAGAAAAGAGCTTATTCAAAGGACTCAACTTTGCACCTTCTCCGACGGATGAATCGAACCCGCAACCTCACGATGACAAGCCCAAGAGTCTACCACTAAACCACAAGGCGGCATACTTTACGATGTTTAGTATTGACTTGTAAGGGAGTTGCATGTCTCGTACCTCTCGCAGTCTCCAGTGACAAAAATACCTGGCACTCGGTAAACCCAAAACATGTCTTTTTTTTTCCTGGGCTAGAAATAACTATTTTTCTCAACAATCTTTTTAGTCTGACTCACTTGTTGTTTGGAAACTGTACTAATATCACATGCTCAGTGAGAGGAAACCACACACAATCCTTGGAAGCAAGAAAGTTAAACCTTTTACACACTCTACATATACGACACAAGTCTTTGTGGTTTAGATGACTGAATATCACGTAGAGAACATCATCGGGCAATGACATTAAATCCCCTTCATCTGGCTTTGCCCATTCTAATGGAGTAGAAAGTCTATCCAAACTGGAATTCTTCCAATGTAAATCAAGGTCATTTTGCCTAGTATCTTTAATGGTCCTATTAGAATCATATTCACTTGGTGCAGACATAGTATCACTCGCGTTATTTTGTAAACATTGACCATCTGCATCATCAACATTTGCTTTGGGTCTCAGATTCCCATTGGAACTATGTAAGACCTTTTCCCCATCACTTTTTCTTGGTGAGGGCCTTTTATTTTTTCCTTTCCTTTGATTCATCTTAGTGAGAGTTAACTTATATTACACCTCAACGTTTGTTATCTATAATCTACAATACTCAAGCATGCTTGGCTATTTATGGATTGGACATTGCACAACATGACTAAGACTTCGGATTTGGATTCCATCTCTATTCCTCCATGTTGTTTATTTTAGCAGTTTTGTCACGTGATTCTCTTATCACATGACATAGTTAAAAAAAACACTGTGCTTTCAGTGATGTTGCCAGAGTGAAAAGAGCGCTGAGATGCTCGACGAAAATATCACAAGAAGAATGAGAAAACATATTTATTCCTTAGAAAGCATTCTCATAATATATGACCTAAGCAATTATGAAAAGGCCCAGCTATCATCAATACTCATAACTGGGTTGCCATAGGAGGTTAAGTTAAATCAGAAGACCTGAAAAGTTCCATCTTTATAATCTAAAAAGGCAATACAGACGAAGGGATTCGAATTTGCGACGAAAGATATTTCCAAATGCTCGATGCATTAACAAATTAAAGAAACAAAATCGTCGACAAACGTCCCACTCAAAAAAAGGAATAAAGAAGAAGAAGAAGAAGAAAAACAACAACAACAACAACAACAACAACAGCAACTACAACGAAAATGGATGGTGAACAAAATGATCCTCCCTAATGAAGAGGGGTATTTCTTGTTTTCTTTCTCTTCATCTGCTAGAGACCTGAGCAGAGGCAGCTGCTATAAATGCGGTTTATATATGTTTATGGCGCCCCAGGGTTCGAACCAACGACATGCTGGTTCCGAGGTGGACGCTCAGCCACATGGACCAACCGACCAACGGCGCTGGTCTTTACTCTCCTAGCACGCGTTGGGATTGAAATGAATGCTGTTCTGTGCCCTCTGCCAGGCAAACACGAAATAGAAATAAATGAATAAATGAGTAAAATCACATTCCTGTAGGTACGCTCCCTCCTTTTGTTTCTTCACCACCTCGCCCCCCCCCCCCTTTTTCCAAAAAAACAAAACAAAAACAAAACAAAAAAAAAACCAGAAACGATGATAAAAAAACAACAACGACAAAAAACCATAAATAAACGGTGCCCTCCACAGATACCAAGGCGGAATATTTACCTGACTTCTCTTTGCCAATCCCCGACCGCGTCATGCCCAAGACGTAAAAATCGACAATTTAGCAAATGTCCTGTCTGGTGTTTGGCATTACAGAAAACACTGCTAAGACTGGTTGACCCGGTGTCATTCTAATGCCATGACTAGATGAGATATTCGAGCGAGCTTCTGCAGACATTTCAAAATGTTTGAATCAGGGATACATTGAATTTACATGACTATCCAGCAGGTTAACTTGCCAAGAGCGCTCTGTCGGTGATATAAAATGATCTATTTAATAGTAAAACGGTATTTTCCCTCTGCTATGAATGCCAGCGACGTAGCTACATAGTTTCAGCATCGGATCCAACATCTTTGGTTTCAGCTATGATTCTACTTCAAATTCTATCTGCTGTGTGACTGCCTTGCCCGTTGGACGAGTAGCTCAGTGTCGGACAGGTTTGAATCATACCCTTATAACATCCCAGGCAGCGAATGGTAGTCGTAGTGGTGGTAGTTCTGGTTAAAACACGAGACACATTGAACTTTGAACAGTTAGTGTTAGATGGCTGTATGAGTCCATATGCTGTCCTGTAGATTCCTTTCTTCTTACACAAGTTGATTATGCAAGCGAGGATGACCTACAGTATAATTCTAAGTATAAATTTCGACCAGATTATAATGTTTCACATTTCTACCCATAGCATTGGTGGTTTGAGAAAGACAGAAACAACCACCAGATAGGCTCTGTCGTGGAACCCGTGAGGGGCGAGAAAAAGAGGATGGCCAAGGAAGAGCTGGAGACGAGACATGAGGGGAGATCTCAAGGAGAATGGTGACAGCTGGGAGGAGGCCGAGAGAATCGCTTGAAGCCGGACAAGCTGGAAGAGCTTTACTTTGTTGATGGTCTATTTTCCCAATGGAACGAAAAGCCGAAGTAAGTAATTAAGCAAAGTAACTGACGGCTTAGGATAGAGGCCAGGGGGAAAAGATAATGAAAGGTGGCTGTTTACCAGAGACTTTTTCCCACAAGCTCCTACCTCTAAAATGAATTCTTGCATTGACTGCCCCAGACAGTGACAGCAGTAGTACAGTGTATTGATATTTTCTTTAAATTCAATGACAGGTACATACACTGTATCGTAATTGTAATGGTTCAAGACACCGGGGAATTAGTTCAGGCCTTCCAACAACCAGAAGACTGTCGACGTCTATCGAATTCTTCTAATGTTTTTTTTCTTCGTAACTTTATGGTTTAACACCTGCTTCCAACATTGTATAGGTCATATCACCGGCGGAGCACTCTGGACATGTTAACATGTTGCCACACAGTGATAAACGGAGAACTCGCACGATATCTTTTAACTAGTCACATTATACTGACACCAGGCCAACCAGTCTTAGCTCTGTTACCCTAATGCCGAGCGCCAGGCGGGCAGCTGTTAAAAAATCAATTTTTACGACTTACCATGTATGTCGCAGTGTGGGATCGTACCTGTCACTAACTGTTTACGAGGCGGACGCTCGACCAGTTGCGCCAACGAGGCCGGTAATTCTCAACAAAAAACATCTTCATGAGAAAGGGTTTTCTCCTTTGGCTTTATTGGGTTATTGCTTTTTTTATTTTTTATCTTTAAGATTTGATTCGTCGGTCTTAAATTTTTCATCGGGTAAGGGGGGGGGGGGATGCACAAGACTGGTATGACTGGTGTAGTTTTAAATATTTTTGCCCTAAAGTGTGGAACAATCTTCCAGAAGACGTGCGTCATTCCCCATCCTTGTACATCTTTAAGAAACGCCTCAAAACCCATCTATTTTTCCAGGCTTTTTATAGACAGATTTTCCCCTTTCCAGAGTGTTGTTTAGAAAGGACGTTTGCAAATGGATGCTAGCTAGCATTTTTGTTTCTCTGTTTGAAAGCTGCTCCTATTTTGATGTTTATCTAATGTGACGCGCCCAGAGCCCTCAATCCAAGAGGGGAGCATGGCGAAATACAAATACAAGTGTTCACTTCTATTCTATTCTGGCGGGCAATGGTCGTTAAGGCCTAACAATATAGACAGCTCTTTATAGGACACATCACTGGCACAGCTTGCGATACAGGAATAGCAGAGGTCTTACTCGAATATCTCACACAGACTCATTATACTGAAACCAGACTAATAAGAATCATACCGAATGCAAGGCGGGAGGGATGACTGCTAGATTATCGATCATTATTCATAATGTTTTGGGTACACCTATGACGCGGCCACGGCTCACACGTTTCCAGGCAGACACTTTTAAACCAATTGAACCAGGCAGGCAGATTAACAAGAAAAGACGAATTCAGCAATCAAAAGACGTGAAAAAACCATAAAAAACACCCATAAGAATGACAACCATACCACAGAACAGGCACTCAGATCACCCCCCCCCCCCCTTCCTCCCCCAGTGTTTTCATTCCATGCATAAATTCGACACCCCAAAAGTCCCACTATGCATCAGATGAGGGGCAGCTCTCTCGAGCAGTGTCAATACAGCTATCCCCCAGATTAGCATCCTCTGCTTTATTGGTTTTCCCCCTTTCAGGACCTCCCTCCCAATAAGAAGTAAAAGAAAAAGCAAAAGAACAAAAGCAAAACTCCAACAAAAACAAAAACAAAACAAAGCAAAAATACAAAACAAAGCACACTCCATAAACACACACACACATACACATACACACACACACACACAAACGAACACA
>JAUEKY010000467.1:0-12253 GCA_031833965.1 Scyllaea pelagica
TCCAAGGGATTGTATTGAAGCTTGTGCACCGAGCTGGCATCAAAGTAAGGGGTCCTAGGGATTGTATTGAGGCTTGTGCACCGAGCTGGTATCAAAGTAAGGGGTCCTAGGGATTGTATTGAAGCTTGTGCACCAAGCTGGTATCAAAGTAAGGGGTCCTAGGGATTGTGTTGAAGCTTGTGCACCAAGCTGGTATCAAAGTAAGGGGTCATAGGGATTGTATTGAAGCTTGTGCACCGAGCTGGTATCAAAGTAAGGGGTTCTAGGGATTGTATTGAAGCTTGTGCACCGAGCTGGTATCAAAGTAAGGGGTTCTAGGGATTGTATTGAGGCTTGTGCACCGAGCTGGTATCAAAGTAAGGGGTGCAGGCTAGGACATTTGCTGCCTGCATTCAAACATATTCTAATAACTTGATGTTTATATATATGTCACAACCACCTAAGCCCATTATACTTTATCATATATTCTATACATTGTGCTTTACTGTGTTACTGAGACTTGGGGTTTTAAAAAAAGAATTATCACTACTATTTTTACACATTTTCTGATCCTATTTCTGCTTTTTGTTTTACTAATCTTGTTTTGGTCGTCAACTCTAATGTTATCTGTAGTCAGTAATATATGATTTATGATCAACTAAAAATGTTTTGAATAGCACAGAGGCTTATCCGGCCATGAACAATAGGGCTGTATACAAGAAGTTCTAATATGAGTAGAATTAATAACTTAATACTCATGAATATAAAGGAAGAAAGTGAATGTGATCGCTTAGTAATTGATAAGTGAACAGAGAAAAAAAGTAAATGTAATAATAAAGCACATAAAATTTTAGGAAAAATGATATAAAGAATTGTTTTAAAAATGAAACGATGTGAACAGATAAGATAAATGAAAACTTGATAACCTTAATTGAGAGATGAGCAAACTGGATGATTAGCAGTCTTTTTCCTTACTGTGTACTTATCAAGACCAGTATGTCCAGGAATCCATTGGAGGACTATATATATATATAGGGTAATTAGTCAAGAGTTTGTTCAGATATCCAGGATGCAAATAATCTCTCAACTGTCTGTTGCTGTATTTTTCATGGCTTCTAGAGCAGCATTTAAGCCGGTGAAAATGATGGCAATTGTTTTGTTTTTTTTTTCAATGTGATTCTTTGGTGTCCCCAGGAGCTGTCCCCAACCACAGACTCCAACCAGGTGCACAGCCTGATGTCCCTCATCGACTGCCAGCTGGACGAGTTCCAGGACGAGGCCAAGATCTCCCAGCTGGAGGAAAGGGAGATCATCACCTGGCTGGAGGTACGGCTCTAGTCTGGTGCTGGGACAGAACTAGGCATAGGCATAGCTCTGGCCACTGCCTTGAGGAAATACAGTCCAGCATAGAATATAGATTTACTTCCTTTTTTATTGAAGGGTTTTTGTTGTGACAAAAGAAAGGATATTTGCACTTGTGTCTACCTGTTTACTACTCTCTAATGCACTGTGGAGCTGTTCGTGTCTACCTGCTCATTACTCACTGACACACACTTCTACCATTTATTTGAAGTGTGTCTTTGTCACAAACACATCTTTTCTCTTCAAAATAGTATGTTTATTCATATTTTTCATTCTATGCCAAAAAATTTATCTGTATGAAAATGTCTTTACTAGAGAGATTATGATTCTAACTTACCAGCTTTGTTGGCGCAAGTGGTTGAGCATCCGCCTCACAACCAGCAGGCAGCAAGTCCAATCCCAAGCTGTTACATACCTCTAAATTCTTAATTATCTTTTTAGTAGCTGCCTGCTTGGCGTTTGGCATTATGGAGGTATGGCTCTGGTTTAGCTTTTGTTACTGCCTCGTGGAAATACAGTCAAGCATTATGTAAAATAGAATTCCTTCCTTTATCATCAAAAAGTTGCTTGTTGTTGTGACTGAAGACAGCAGATGTATGCTCAAGCAAGGTTAAGAATAGGATTTGAAAAATTATCTTAAAATTTTAGGGTTTTTTTCCTTTACTGAATTTGTACCCATAAAGGAAATACTTATCAAAAAGTGATGCGCCACTGATCACCACCCTTCCTTGTTATCAATAACGGAGCTATTGTTTAATTGTTTACAAAAAGTGATTTCATTCTTAATTCTATACAACCCTGGTTTTTTTGTTGTTGATATTTTGAGCAGTTGTCATTATGGCTGTTGTTTGTTTCAATGAGGATTTTTCATTCTGGCATCAGAAGGATTTATCACAGAGACCCAGTTTATCCATCCTCGGTAAAAGAAAGTAAAAAAAAAAAGAAAAGACTCGATTGCTCTGGACAACAACACCAAGGAATGCCTCTCCTGCTGACATTTACATTTTGGGGACACTGGTATCAATCACCTTGCAATGAGCTTACAAAAAAACCAACTACAATGAAAGTTACAGTAAAGACAATTAAGAGGGCTCTATTGGACAGGCATAACACTTACCGACTTGTTACCTCGTTTTCAGTTTTCAAACGCCTTCATTGATATGTCAGTGTGATAGATTTATTCTTCATGGTAATGACGTCCTTCAAGTTATATTAATGAATTTTATGTTTTCATTCCAGAGTATTTTCTTCTTTGCCATCACCTGGTCCATTGGAGCCAGCACTGACGAGAAAGGACGAAGCCGTTTTGACAAGCTCATCCGTGAACTCAGCTCTGTAAGTGGTTAAGATGCATATAAAACCCTTGTGGTCTTCAAGGGAAGGAAATTCCTTTCTGCCCTTGTCACAAAGCGGCCTTTTATCTATTTGGACTCAGATTCTGTGAGCTGATCAAACAAATTTGATTATCTGCACCTACTAGCCAAGATGCTATAACGATTACAGAACATATGCGAACTGATATTCATTATGGAAAAAAAGCTGCAAAATGAAAAATACTAAAAAGAAAAAATTAAGAATAATTTTTAAAGATGTTAATTATCAATATTAGTTTAGGTTCAGTGTTAGTCCTTTGTCAACCGTCCATACCCCATCTAGTAAATAAATGGCTAGCATCTGTGTATTCCTCAATGGCTGGAAGCTTCATATATGTTATGCAGTGATTTGTTACCTTAACTGATTCAGTGCTATGGACGGCCTTCCTCGCTAGAGGAAGTTTCAACGAGATACAAAGGACGAGCTATCTCGCGAAGAAACAGCTGATTTCTCGTTGTCAAGTAAACAAACTCTAAGTTCGCTTTTCAAGCCTTTTCTGAATCCGTATTTTTAATTCTTTTAGTAAAATGCATCATGGGATAGTCAATTTCCTTTCTCGTGCTGATTTCTCAAGGCAATCTGCGAAATTCAACTGTTGAAAGCTATTTTCCCATTTGTTTACATTTTACTGTCACAATGGCCTTCCTTGCTGGTGTCAAGGCTGTGGATTACTTTTATCCATTACTTTCCCTCATTTCTTTTGCTTTGTAAGCATGAAGTACACTTCATATTTATGATATATAATCTGAAAGCCAAATTATAATCAATTTATTCCATTTTTATCAATACAAAAATGGACCGACTGGTCAGTTTTTCACAATTTCACAAAGTGAAAATCAATCTAAAAAAACACTAACCGTTCAAACTTCATATCACTTAAATACCACATGGCAACATTTCTCTGCTTTGCATTGCAGAAAATTGCATTTAATTTACTTCAGTACTTTTTTTTTATTAATTTTTTTCTGACCCCAGTCAGAAATTAGGCAAAGTGCCAAAAATTGCTCAGTAAGAGGTCAGATTCAGGAATCGAGGTCACCACAGTGAGTCAGTTAATGCTAATGATACAACCAGTTTACCACAATGATAATGGGCACAATGTCTTGTTTAGGGAATTTACAATAACTAGCATATCTAAAAAGAAAATAACATAATATTCTATTTTGAAAAGATAAGAGCAAGAAAGAGAAAATAACTCACTTTGCAATGACATCCAATCCTTGTTGTGTTTTCATTTTTCTCATGAAAATGACATGGAGGTATGCCCCTAGGAACTTTTCCACATCCTGCACAATTCCTTGAAAGAGGTTGAAATGAGCCTCAAATCTGTCTTTGTCCTAACAAACAAAAGAGAAATGAATCACAGTATATCTTATCATGTAAAAATTAACAAAGCACTGCAATGGAGTTTATATGTTTTAGAGAAAAACAAAATAAGGCAGATGAAAAGAATAGAATCAAATCTACCATTGCTTCTTGTTCCAACTCAACTGACAAACGAAGTAGTGTACCATCTCTTATTTCATGAAAGCAAGGCTACCTGTACACTTTGTGGGTTGGATTCTAGTTACGGATAACTTTCTTTCCCCTGTCCTTACTTTCATTACCCCAAGTGTCTTACATTCATCACATTGAGTGACAGCTCAAAATGCCACTGCATGAATATAAAACTGGATACATAGAAATACTCTTAATCAGAGAAGCAGACTGAAAAAGAGAACTTTCAACTCAATAACTTTTCAAAAACTGTTGGGTAAAGAGTAAAAGGATAAATACTGAATTACTTAGAAACAATCTCATTGACATGAATTGCATACTCAATTACCAAAAGAAATAATCTCATTGACATGAATTGCATTTCTGGATAAAGGACGTCTGCTTTGGATCTATCACACACTGTAGGGCTACCTTGGACTCCACATCCAGCATGGTCTTGGTGGTGACGTGCTGTTTCATGGAATTATTCATCCTGGACACGTGCTGCTCTACAACATGGGACACATTAGGGCCCTCATCTTCTTCATCCTCAGGATAATACTGCCCTGTGAACACATATAACAACAAGACTCAAAATGTGTCAGCTCACAGTACATGTATCATCTTTTGATATATTCAAGTCGAATTATGTCATTGTAAAACAATGTTGGTTTTTTCAATGTTCTTTTCTGGGTTCAAAATTATGAAAGCGGATGAGTCATAGCTTAAGCAGCTAAAACTAAAACACTAAACAATGAACAGCAATGGAAGTTTTCAAAGGTGAAGGGCTTACTCAGAATATCCAGCTCTTCCTCAGTTAGTCCTTTAGGTCCGTTGTTTGAGTTGTCATAGTGGATTTCATTCTGAGGAGTTCTGGCAGAGTTGGTGCCAGTCTTGGTCAGGTCCAGATTCTCACTCTGGGCCTGCTCCTCATCCTCGTCAATAGCGTGTAGCGGACGGTCTGGGGCAGCCGCTGTTTGAAGTGGTGGCGGGGCAAACTCATCCTCTTCTTCGTCCTGTCGTTCCAACATTTCTGATGGGAACAATCATTGCAGTACATTGTTTAAGGACCATACCAAATGAAAATAGATATTTTCGGACTCAAAATGTCATCTCATGAAATTGATATCACCCCAACTCTACGTGTTATCAACAAGGCAAAGTGGATGATGAGACAAAGTCTAAATGTGGTGTCTAAAAATACAAATTTCTCAATACCTTACAAGATTTATCAAGCTAAAACAGATAATACAAATAAAAAGTTTCCACCAAACCAACTATATCATGATGGTAAGAACCTATCATTATTTTCTTGTGAGAATATTCCAAACTATCTCAGCAATGCAACCTTTCCAGAGACTACAGGCCTTATTTCCAGTCAACACACTGATTCAGTTGCTGCCATACCTGTGAGAGGATCTTTCACCTTCTTTTGTCTGGGGTCATTTTCAGACGTGTCATCAATGACTAAATCCTCTTTTCTTGGTCGAGGAATTCCAACCAGGCCTTTGCTGATTCTAACGACAAGAAGCAATTGTGTTGATATAAGTCCTCATTTGCTATGAAAGGCATTTTGATAAGTCAATTACCGTCCTAGATAAATCACAGTCAAATCTAATTTCATTTAAATAGATAATGGTTCACAAGCAAGAAACAATTCTTTTTCCCACTTTTTCCAGCTACAAAGCTATTGCTTTAATCCAATTAGAGCATCCACAATATCTATCGGCAGTCATTAGCATATCTGCAGTCATGGGTTACAAGTTTGATTCTTAGCTAATACACAAGTGCATGTAAAAAAGTATCCTGCATTTCCAAGAAATATAGCTACAAAAGACTATGGGAGCCTTGAGACATCTATTTTTTTTATTCCTCTGCCCCTCCCCCTTATTCATTCAAAACATGTTATCAATGCTCAAGGTTTTTTAAAAAGCATGCACATACTTGTAAATATGTAATCAAGCAAATAAGTACACTTGAGTTTAAGGCACTATCAATTTGGTATTCAAGCTCAACTGCATCTAAATCTCATGTTGCAAATATGGTCGATCCAAACAGAGAAAAGGTCAAATTTCCATTACAAATTTTAAGCCAACAATGAAATTGGAGGCTTGTTTCCTGAAAAAAAAAGGAAAAAGAGAGGTAAGTATATGAAACTAAAACAAAAATGTTTCAACCTACTTGCTAAATTGAGCCATGGTGTTTATCACTTCTAACACTTGGCGAATGCGACCACAGAAATTGTCCAAATGAGACATAATCGCATCTTCATCTGCTATGGGGACACCGTGACCTGAAACATCGGCTCCTTTCTTGGAGGGTGAATACTGATTTCTGGATCCCTGAGCCAAGCTTCCTCTTCTGCAATTTCATGGAGATAAAACAGTCATGGAGTGAATATTGACTAGATCTAACAAAAAATTATTTCAGTGATAATCTTTTGAAGATTTACACAAATGATAAATATCAAGGAGTTCCAACTATTCTTCTTGCTTAACTTAAGAATCTTGTTGTTGTTGTTGTTGTTGGTAATCCCTTTTTGCTGTGAGCTGTGAGCTCTTATCAGCGCAATGCCATTCTCATGAAGCAGCAGGTCTTGTTAAGTTGGGCTGCTCCTGAGAAGAGAGTGATGTCTCTTGTTGGTTCACTGGCAGCAGTTGTCGCGTATATTCTTGTAGGTTTGGGCAGTGGAGAAGCAGGTGCTGAACTGATTCCATTGCATTTTCGCAGTGTCTGCAAACAGGTGTGTGCATGGGGTTTATTCTCTTGAGATGTTAGTTGACTAGTGCATGCTGTGTTCGAAGTTTGAAAAACAGGGCATGATTTCTTCTGTCTAGGATGTTGATTTCATCGTTGGTATTTGGTTTTGTTATGCATTGAAACATTGGTCTTCCTGTGGTATTTTGGGCCCATCCATTCAGCCATTCCTCCAGTGTGTTGTTGCTTAGTATTTGCTTGCACGTTTTAAATGTTGTGTCAGATGTGGGCTGTGTCATTCTGGCTCCCTGTTTGAGAAGCCAGCCTGCCGTTTCGTTCCCTGGAATTTCCACATGCCCTGGTATCCATTGAAGTGTAACTTTTATGTTGTATTCAGTTTTGAGCTTTTTTATTATATCAAACGATCTGTTGAATTCTGGTGTCATAGGTTATCCCTGGAGTTTTATTAATGTGAGACTGTTGACTCTGCAACCTGAATATTCAATGAAATGTCACGAAGAGGATGATCTCCTTCTAAAAGCATTCAATAGTACTTACTTTAGAGGATTGTTTACAGTGGAGAAACTGCTCACTGAAGAGAAATGAGACAGGTTCTGCGATGCTCCCAGAGCCTCTCTCAGAGTGCGTAAGGACTCTCTGAAGTAGCTCTGTACACTGAGGCAGGCACGCAGTCTGGAGTAAAGGGTGTCTTCATTCACACTTGGATCTTTGCTCTCTTTGGATCTTGCTCTGGGGGTCTATGAAATACCATATTGATCATTTAAGTCAATTTAAGTGAATACAAATTGAAATATATTTAGCAAGCTTTTTAAATACCTCAATATCAATGGATCTAGATGACACCCTGGATTTTCCAGTACCTTCTTTACATTGGGGAAGCAACACAATGCTTGAAATTTTATGAGCTTTAAAGATTCCTCCAAGTTTTATCATCTAGTTCTCCATCGATGCCTTTCTCTGTCATATTTTGTCTAAAATGGATTGTTCAACTATCACTGAAAAATAAAGTTTAATGGATAGGGAAAAATGGAAGGACACCTTTAGCTTGTTTTCAACTTGTTTGCTGAGAAACTTCTGATGTGGATCTCCTTGGTTCAAAAGGTCACGATTCATCACCTCATCAGCAACTCTATCCCAGAGCTCG
Organism: Scyllaea pelagica; assembly: GCA_031833965.1. Taxonomy (NCBI): domain Eukaryota; kingdom Metazoa; phylum Mollusca; class Gastropoda; order Nudibranchia; family Scyllaeidae; genus Scyllaea; species Scyllaea pelagica. The sequence goes on from JAUEKY010000467.1 coordinate 8,054, forward strand.
TCCTTATCGTCTAGTATGTTGAAGGTGGACATCTTGATTGTGTCTTTGCATGACTGCACAAGCTGGTTGTTGACCTTTTGTAAATTTCAGAGAAAGAAGTAGATAAGTCTATTAAACTTGTACATGAAAGTGAAGATTGTTTCCTTTTTTCTGTTTTTAATTTCATCAATGAAAATAGAAAAAAAATGATCCAAAAGCCCATTGAACCATGAAAAGTAATTTCCAAAATCAGAAAATATTTCTTTTCTCAACACTGCTCATCTCCACATGCTTCTATGTCTCTTTATGACATCAAAAAATTAGTGCTGCTATTACCTTGGTTAAAAGAAGTCCTAGGAATCCAGTCCTTGCATAGAATCTGGATATAGAGTCCATTTGCTTGATGGTATTGACAAGACCTGGTAATGCCACATTGATAAGATTGGAAGGGCTGCAATCCATTGTCATCTGGTCAAAGTGTTTTTTCAACGATTCCAAGTATTTCACCTTGTCCTTTGTGTCATTCATGCTGTCAGTGATACTGAAATATACGAGTTCATTCATAGAATTAACGTCAACTTGAACTTCCCACTCATTATTTCACTATACACTAAATAAAACCATGCTCTATAAAATGACATAACCCCTATTCAATCAATCTGACAGGAAGATAAGAATATCAATCCAATGCTTATCCCATCTAGTATGTCTAAATTATGGAATACATTTTGTTTTGTTTTGCTATCAGTTCCCCTTTTTACCACCTAATGGCAGTGTAGGGATCTGACATGATGTTTGACACTTGAATGTGTCAAAAATTACAAACCTAATCTGATATCAAACATAGGTCAGGAAAACTCTGAGCCAAGAGATTAAGACAAGCAAGTGGCCCACTGTGCCCACTCTTGAATGACTCAAAGAAAACACACATTGAGGCGTACATCTAGGGAGGTCAAACAAATCTTAATGTAGCCTGAGATTAGACTTGCAGCCTTCTCTACAAAGATACACTGCTTAACCACTACAGGCAGTATGAAATAAAAATACTGAAAGTAAATTCTCTGTCATATTTACAAAATGCTTAGTGGTTCTCTGTTTTGCACTGTTCATTCCAGCTGTTGACAGACTCGGGCCTCTGTTCTCTCTTTAATCACAAATGGAACAAAGGGGCACTTATGACCAGCCTTCATATTGTTGCTGAAGACACAACCAGGAATAATCCTGGATCTAGATGTTTAAATAAGACAGTGAATATGCTTGCAGTATTTAATGGTAAGGAGGTGATCAATCCCTGGACCAGGTCTTAATTACACACAAAAAGGAAAGCATTAACAACATTGCTCAAAAATATGCCACACAATTTTTGCTTTTATGTGTTAACTTCTCGTTCAAAACAAAATGAAAGCTTATTGGATGAAAGTTTGGCCAATTTGATTTCAGTCAAATAATTTCTTAATTTCTGTAAATGAAACCAAAGTTCTCAGAAAAAATAAACTAACTGCTCAGAAAAATAAACCTATTTCATCGTACCATGCATCCGTTATTTTCCATTTTTTCAACAGTCGTGATTTGGCAGTGATAAGGACAGCTAATACTGCTTTACATTCTTTCCCCTTCAATTGCTCAGTGATATTGGTCAGCAGACGCTGTCTGCGCCTCCACCTTTCTAATTCAGAGAGAGGGCCTGCATTCGGATCAAGAAACCTGAGAAAAGAAAAAAAAAACTTGCTGTAGAATGGAATTGTTTTCTCTGTCACACAGTGAATATAAAAAAAATCTAAGGAAGGATGAAATACTAGAAAAAGTTTTAAGGCAATGCTTTTTTCTCAGCGAGATACCATATGATGCTAGGAAAAGAGATACAGGTATCACTATTCTTTTACAGAACTATATTCATTAGCAATGATAAGGTGAAAAAGGTGCTTCCATTAAGATAGATAGAATACAATGTGTCAGATTATCATGAGCCAAGTCAGAAAAATTAGCCATAGGCACAACTTTTTGAAAAAAGCAACATTCTACCATTGGCATTTTATTACCATTGAACCAATGGTGACAGCAAGAATACCCTCAATAATGACAGCAAGAATACCCTCAAATACAATAACAATAGGAATGAAAACTGTAAATAACTCTTGTGTTGCTTTTTTTCCTATTCTGTTTCAAAATAAAAGATTATTCAACTGTTTGTAGATATGAAATGCATTAATTTCAGCGTATGTAAAACATCACTTAGAGAAATGATAGTAATACATTTTGCAAAAGAGCTGAATGGGAGAAACCAAAAGGAATGGCCTTCAAATACTTTTTAAACAACAAATTGCGCAAAGATATAATTATGAAAGTATGGAATTGAAATATTTACTGTGACTTCATTATTTTCAAAGACAGTTATGAGCAAGCAGTAATTCAAAACTAACCTCTCATCTGAGGTATCATTGATGATGGCTTCAATGGTGTTGATCCATTCATTGACAAGTTCCTCATATTGCCCAATAAGATGCGGATCAAGAGCAGCAGCTCTTTGCAGCTTGAAGTCATTCAGGATAACATTCTCAGGCTGTCTCAACATCTACCAAATGCAGAAACAAACACTCTTCAAAGATTCATAGCTACTGAAGTCATTCAGGATAACATTCTCAGGCTGTCTCAACATCTACCAAATACAGAAACAAACACTCTTGAAAGATTCATAGCTACTGAAGTCATTCAGGATAACATTATCAGGCTGTCTCAACATCTACCAAATACAGAAACAAACACTCTTGAAAGATTCATAACTACTTTCCCTTTTCAATACTCAAGATAAAAATAGTAACAGTGATAATAATGGTATAATGATACTGACAATGATAATAATGGTGATTATAATAATAATGATAATGAAGGTGAGATTATATGTATTGCAAAATCTACTTAACATGCACAAAATTATTTACTAGGAGTCCAAGGCCAGCAGCAAAAAAAACAAAACCCATAGCACACAGTGTGCAAAATACTAAGCACTAGTATGTTTTATTTTAGGCATGCACAAGTTTATCATCAGCCAGGTTCTCATCTAAACCTCGGTGAAGAGGAGGATAGTGTGGGCTAAGAGCCTTTCCCAAGGATGATATCAGAATCAAACCCCAAATTTATGATTACGAGCCTAAGAATCTACCATTAGACTATAAAGCTGCAATACTAACAATAATGAGAATGATAATTATCCAAATCACACAAATAATAATGATGATGATTATAATAATGTTAATAATGATTATGCTATTGATGATAATAATAATTATGATCATCATGATAATAGCAATAATGGTGATAACAACAATAGCAACAATATAAGGATGTGGAAAACAATAATTAAAATGTATTTCCTCACCAATTGCCGGGATGTAGACATAGATGCAGCAGTCTCATTCAAGGCAGTTACGAATTTATCCATACTATGCATCAAACTTGTTTGGCCTTCTTCATTGCATTGCCCCCAATCTTTTTGAGCACGAATGAGTGGGATGTAAATATCAGCCAATAAAGAGTTGAGCGTCTCAATGGTATTTGATTTTAGCTCTCCGCAATAGATGTCTTTCTCCATTTTATTTGGATCCACATCCTTTTCAGTTCTATTTCGTAAGAAATAGAGAATGGTAACCTTTTCTAAGTCAACATCTTTTAAGGTTGCAAGATTGCCAGTGCAATATATTTCCCTTGTTGTAAGCTCTGTAGCTTCTGACTTTTCACAATAAAAGAATAAACGACAAGGTCCTCCAGCTTTCAGAAATCTGTTGACTTTAGAAAGGGTGGTCTCCTCACACATGAAGTCCTCCAAGAGAGTTGGGTTGTCATAACTGCCAAGTTTAAAACTCTCTTGGATTTTTCCCGCGATCCACCAGTGCCTCTCATCCATTTTGTTGAGTTGTTCTCAATTCAATTCGATTCATCCGAATAATCTTCACAGGTTCAAACGAATATGGAGAGCATGCAAAATACTTCTGTACTGCAGGAACGAATCAAGGCGGTGCAGCCATTATGACTGTTATTGTCGGTAACCAGGAACAACTTGCCGCTCTTGTCGAGGCGAGAGAGAAAATGAAGAGTAAGAAAGTCGTTAACCGGCTCTATACTTGTTCGTATCTCAACTACTTTAGCGCTCTCTCTCTCTCCCTCTCTCTCTCTCTCTCTCTCTCTCTCTCTCTCTCTCTCTCTCTCTCTCTCTCTCTCTCTCTC
>JAUEKY010000578.1:0-12253 GCA_031833965.1 Scyllaea pelagica
CAAACCCAATCTGATATCAAACAAAAGTCAGGAAAAACTCTGAGCCAAGAGATTAAGACAAGCAGGTGGCTACCCCAATGTGGAGATAGCATGTACCATTCATTAATGATAGAGTTTGAAAATTGGCTCAAAACTTCAAACCACCGTAGCTCGACAACTCATTTTTGTTGGTTATGATAGTATGTGATTCAGGTGATGAAATGAGTATTCTAAAACCACCAAAATCACCTATGAGATCAATAATTTCAGTCAATCACACTCATTCACGCAAGACCCTAGCAATGATTCCTCTCTCCTTTAATTTTGAAATATAAATCTTTTTAATGAATTTTTTAAAGTTTGAAAGGGAGGTTGACTCTGATGCTCTGGGGTATGGTGTTCCACACATGTGTTCCATGTTATGAAAATAATCTCATCAGCCTTTGTCAACTGTACAGGTAAAATCTACATTCTCATCATTATCGGCATACATTGTGCTTGATAGCACATATAGGAGGTCACTACTCTCCAGTCTCTGTTTCGTTTCATACTATAAGCCTCACAAAGTTCATGCGTTTATATCATTCATTACAGAATTAAGCGTTATTGATTGTTCCTGAGTCTTCTCTTCCCTTTTTTTTGGACCCTGCTGTTATGGAGACAATTCAATGAATTGATTTTAATCCACAATATACTCAGAGGGGCTATACATTAACAAAATGATTTAAGTGGACATCAGATATTATCTGCTTGAAACCAAGCACAAATAAAATCCTAGGCTGCTGACATGGTTTGAGTTGAAACGTTCTTAGTCCCTTCCCTTCTTCACCCTGAAATGTTTTGGGATCAAATTTATTCCTATAACTCAATGCAACTAGAACTGTTCTGGGCAGAAGCAACATACTGGGCAAAGGGATATAAACACCTTAATTTATCCTGGATTATTTTCTTGAATTACTTCCCTTGACTTTGACTACTACTTTATCAAGAAATCATTTGATATGAATGATTTGTTAAAAAAAAATCTTTCTTTTTACTGATTATTGACATAAATGTTTATATCAATGGCAATTGCTTGCTTCCGGAGGGCTCTCATACTCAACTCATTTTGATATAAATAGTTTTTTTAAAATATCCTGACATTGTGGGTTTTTTTTTTTTTTAGATTTTGTTTTAAATTCAAATACTTTCTTTAACAAGTGTCAGAAAATTCATGTTTTTTTCCCTAATATTATCAATAAGAAAAAAAAACAACTTTTCTTAGATAACTCAACTATTTTTTCTTTCAGTCTCTCAAAGAAATGCTTATTTTGTATATATTGGAAGAAATTGTTTCGAAATAGATATATAGATATTTTGTGAACTCTCTAAAGAAATGACAATGCTACATTTTAGTTGTTGTCCCAGGTGTCTAGGTCCAACATGAAGGGCATGGAAGGGGTTAAAACATTGATAGAAACTAGGGTTTGGTGCAATGAGTGCTGAGATGCTCTGTTGTTGAAAGCCCCTTAAAAAGTCGAAAAAGCATCAACATCATCATTTCATTATCTAGCACCCTTTTACCATTACAATGTAGGGACAAATCTTAATGAGAAGGAATTTCTCTGGATTAAGCCAATCAGCCCACTGTGACCTTTGGTGGTAGTGGTGGGATTTGAATTCTTGCCCAGACTGCGGCCTTGCGGCCTACTCTTTTCGATTTCCAGCTGACAAGGATTCATTGAAATGAAAGAGATGCGTCTTACAAGTCTTTCCTTCTATTTTATCCCCAGCTCTTGGGTGATGGTGTTCCTGTACCTGGCTGTAGCTGTGGTGCTTATTCAGATCTACCTCGGAATCTTCAAACGCTTCACCAAGACAAAAGATGGGAATGTGAATGATGTGATTGACATGCTGTCTGTAAGATTTATTGATGATGAAGAATGCTTAGGAATTGACCTTTTTTTGTCGCTGTTATGTTCTCATTAGAGTGTGTGCTTTAATATGAGTCAAATATTTTTTCTTGTTATTGTTAAGACAAGAAAGTCCAAAAATTGAACTGGAAAGAATTTACTCACAGGTTATAGTAAGTGTCTACTGAGAATTATTATCAGTTATTCTTCTACTTCTTCTTCTTCCTCTTCTTCTTCTTCTTCTTCTTCTTCTTCTTCTTCTTATTATTATTATTATCATATTATCATAATCATCGTCATCGACATCGTCATCATCATTGTCATCGTTACCGTTATCGTTATAATTATTTTTATCATTGTCAGATTTGGTTTGTACTTTTTGACAAATTCTGGTGTCAAATATAATGTTGGATCCCTACATTGCCATTGGTTGGCACAAAGGGGAACTGATAACAAAACAAAGAAACAAAACAATCATTATTATTACTATTATTATTTTATTATTATTATTATTATTAGTATTATTACCATCATTTAACTTTCATTTTTGGAAACAGTTGAAAATGAGTGATATGGCTTGTTTATTTCTGTGATTTGACCTTATTACTTTTGAATGTTATAAATTCTCTGCTTTTCAGGGCGGTATTCGCCAGGCAAAATTTACCCGAGTGGACATCGCATCCCGTGGGGCCAAGGCCATCAGTTTCAAAGATGTGGCGGGTCTGAAGGAGGCCAAAGTTGAGATCATGGAGTTTGTGGACTACCTCACCAATCCACATCGTTATCAGGTGAGGGGCTTTTCTAGTCATCCTTTTGATCTGATTGCCTCCAGGCTTGTGGAATAGTGTGAATATAATTGTTTCCCATATTGAGATTTGATCTCTCTTGAAACAGGAGGGTGGGTGTCGCAAGTCAGCATTACCGGCACTGTTTGTTCAAGTGGTTGAGTGTCTGCCTTGGAAACAGCCACCTAGGAGCTGTTAGGTCTTAGGTTTGATCCCAGGCCGTGATATACCCGAGTTGCAATAATGGGTTTATTTGTAGCTGCCTGCCTTGTGTTCAGCTTTATGGGAATAGTGCTAAAACTGGTTGGTCTTGTGTCCGTCTAATACGACTGGGGGAGGTAGTCATTCTGAGTCCTCAGTTTATCTCTGTGTGGCAACACCTTAACATGTCTAGAATGCTCCACCGGGGATATGATATATTAGTGTTAAAAAAGGCTATTAAACCTCAATGTTACAATGTTTTAAAGTCAGCATTGAGTGAAGACTCATTATGGTGGACAGTAACATTTCCACTTCAGGATTGGGAAAGGGATAATCACATGTCCAGGGGAACTGACATGTGTGTTTAGGGGAGATTATCTGGGATGAGGAGATATTCGTTTGTACTTCTTTAACTAATATGTGAAATCAAGCATGTAATAGGCATAGAGTGAGAATTAAGATAGGTGTGATTAATGGCTGTCAGCTGACCGACTTTTATTGGTTGTTGTCCATAGTTCTACAAGGCAGTTGGTTCAGAGCTAGTTGATGGTTTGCTCCTTGTTTTCCTCAGTTGAAATACCTTTTCCTTTCTTTACACAACAATGTGTTCCCCCATCAAATTCTATTATGAGCATTTAGAAACAATTCTGAGCATTGATACAGCATGATGTCTACTTAACTTGATTAAAAGGCTTCGCTAGGGGTCCAAAGCTAACAGTATCACGGCACTCTTAAAACAAAACATGCAGCCTGCTAGGTGCTAGTACATTTGATTTCAGACAGGCTCAGTGCTGTGAACGCCTAGGATGGGTACTCATTTTACACCTGTGTCAGATGATAAAAATGTGACTAGAGTCTATTCCAAGGACTCAACTTTGTGGCAATGCTGACAGGAATTGAACTCGCAACCTGATGGTTATATGCCTAAGAGTCTGCTGCTAGACCACACATCCACACTTAGGTGTTGGTTCCAACATTTGTTCCCATTTGTTGGCGTGTACTTGGCAATGAAATGTAAAATACTTGATCCAGTCTTGTTTCAGTTTTGAATTAAAGTTTTGTTCCCTTTAATGTTTTTATCTGACAGAAATTGGGAGCAAAAACCCCGAGAGGAGCTCTCCTTCTGGGGCCGCCCGGCTGTGGTAAAACTCTCCTGGCAAGGGCCCTGGCCACCGAGGCCAAGGTGCCGTTTTTGGCGATGGCCGGTTCTGAGTTTGTCGAGATGATTGGAGGTGAGACAATTTGAAAAATCTTTCCTCAAAATGTCTAGGAGTTTCAGTGGTTAAGTTAAACAGCCTTTGTTTCAGTGTTGAGCAATGTTTGTTGATTTGAAAGACAAGGCCTGTAAATTGTGGTATGTAAATGATGATAAGAAAGTGAAAAACTATTTTGGTGCCAACTTAGCAGCATGTTGCAGGCTCAGGATTGTAAGTCATTTTTAGAAAGTCTCTTTGATTTAAACACAGTATAAGCATTTGAGCAAAATTGTTCAAAGTATTGGTTACTGTCACCGTTGACTCAACTGGTTGAACATCTGCCTTGAAACCAGTAGGCCATGGGTTTGATCCAAGGCTGTGATATACCCAAGTCTTAAAGATAGTATTTTCTTGCAGCTGCCTGTCTGGCATTCAGCCTTATTGCAACAGTGCAAAGACTGGTTAGGTCAGTGTCAGTATGATATGACTGGGTGAGATGTTTGTCTTGAGTCCTCCGTTTATCTCTGTGTGGCAGCAAGTGTAACATGACCAGAGTGATCCCACTGTAATACGACCTATTAAGTGTTGAGACTGGCGTTAAACCTTAACATTGATGTTGAATTTTAACCCAGCCGACCCTTATCTTTGTCCTTTTTTTTTTTTTTTTTTTTTTTTTTGCACTATATTGTTCTACCCTCTTATTTCTTGAATGATGAAAATTATATTTTTAAAGTCTAGTGTATTTAATGAACAAAATTTTGAGAGACTTTCCCTTCCTGAGTGTTGGTTACTAATGACCTTCTCCCCCCTCCCCTTCTCCCCCCGCTGCCATCCCCTGTCTATTCCCTAGGTGTGGGTGCTGCCCGGGTGCGAAGCCTCTTCAAGGAGGCGAGGGCCAGAGCTCCCTGCATTATTTACATTGATGAGATTGATGCCATCGGCAGAAGTAGAGGAGGGTAGGTCGTCCTCTATTGCTGCTTGTTTATTTTGTTTTTACTCACTCTTTGTGTTGTTCTGATCATTGAAGAAACTGTCTTTAGTCATGTATGATTTGTTTATGTTGCCAGATAGGGATTAAGTGGCTCAGTGGTCATGGCTCTGGCCCTGAAATGAAATGACGCTGGTCTGGGTCCCTCTGGGGACAAAAACCAATTAGGGGTTTTTATCCTTAATAAACCCAAGCAAAAACTTGTATGCCACTCCTCTGATCCCTGTAAGTGGGATCAAGAGCCTAGTCCTATCAGAGACCAGCAATAAACTTGGAGGTCCTGTGTGCATGTTGAGCATTTTAAAGAATACTTGGCAGTTGGAAGTAAAAAATAGTTGGCCGCAAGGCCGTTTCCTGCACAAAATTGAAATCCTACCACGAGTAGCAAAAGGTCACAGTGGGCTGATCACCTGCTTTGCTCAATTGCATGATCCAGAGAAATTCCATCTCAAGACGAGTTGATTGCTTTTTTGTTTTTACTCACTCACTGTGTCATGTGATGAAAATGACGCAGTCATGTCTGATTTATTTGTCATTGTTTGTTGCTCAGCACCTAGCTTGGCCCAGATATTCTGGTTATTTTGTGGTGGATAGTTTATTCAGGAACAAAATTGTCTCTATTTATTATTATTTGTTTAGGTTTGTTTGCTGTGAGATATCTAGGCTGTCGCTCAAATGATGTTAGTAGATTGTACTGGGCTGATGATAGCACTGCCACAGCAAGCAATCTTTTAAATTCAGCTGACATTTATCTTCTTATTTTTTCATCTTTGTAGAACCTTTTCCTTTTTTTGGTTCCTGAGCTATCTGTTAGTCAATAGAGTCACTGGGTGAGATGTTTAAATGAACCTGCCAATTGAATCTGGTAGCTCTTGATTAGTGTAGAGAGTAATGTCTTCAATACAGCCTGCAAGTGTTTGAAAAAAGATTTGTCAAAGGCAATGGTTGTTTAAAAAAACCCATTTTTCATTCTTCAACTCAGCTTATAGTGTGACTGGTTTAGTTATTTGGGTGGCCCTCTGATTGAATCAGTCTGTATGAATAGCAGTTCTTGACAAGTCTACAAAGTTATGCCTTTAACTTAAAATAGTACCTAATTTGCAATACCTAGGCTGCACCCAGTTTGGCCCAGATATTCTGGTTGTTTTGTGGTGGATAGTTCATTTATTTTATTGGTTGCTAATGTACTAAAAAGCAAGCTCTCTGTTGCACACTCTCTCCGGATCAGAAAAGAAATTGTATCTAGTCTTTAATACATTCTACAAAGAGATTGTTTGAAAAATGACATGTTAGATACAATGTTTGTTTATAGAGAAACCCAATTTCCTTTCATTGACCAGCTCGGCCAGCGTGGGAGGGGAGGACGAGCACACACTGAACCAGCTACTGGTGGAGATGGACGGCATCGGGACACAGGAAGGCGTCATCATGATCGCAGCCACCAACCGGGCAGACATACTGGACAAGGTGGGGAGGAATTCTGTTTGGTTGAAGTTTTCTCATTTGTCTTAAAATTCATTCTTTGCAGGCGATGATATGGGCTGAGTTGTGTCCATTGTGTCCTTAAACCCTCAAAAAACAAAACAAACAATTCTATCTTTCTTTCTTTTTTTTTTTTTTTGGTGATTAAACTTATATTTCTTACAGTTGACGTTACATTTTCGCCACTATACTTTGAGTCATTTTTTTGTGTCAATGGATTTGCAACTTCTAGTCTTTACTACTTCACTGTTTCTGAAATTGTCTCATGCTATACTGTCTTGAGTCTGCTTTTAGACAGCCAGCCATGTTATTAATATTCTGGAGTTGTTTTCTGGGGATTCTATTGTTTTTCATTCCATTTATACAAACCCATGTGACAATCTATTTTGTGATAAAAGATATAATTGACCCTCTGTTTATCTTATGAAATTTGTTTTTGATTTCCGATTCAATTATTGACCAGACTGTCTGGTTTTTTAACTCAATAAAACACAATCATCTGTATTTTTGGTGGTAATTTTCCCTGATTTAAATGAGTTCAATTTTATCATTACCTTTAACTTCTTTTAAGAAATGTTTTATATCCAGATTAATTGCTTGCAACATTTTAATCTTGATTTCCCATTTTTGTCCATACAATTTTTCAATCCATTGAAATAAGCAAGAAAAATGAATAATTATGGTATGAGTCGATAATTCTTTGGTCAACTTCGGTTCTTCCCTTCTAGGCCTTGTTGCGACCTGGCCGATTTGACCGACACATCATGATTGACTTACCTACCTTGGAGGAGCGGGAGGACATCTTCAAGGTGTACCTGGACAAGCTCAAGCTGGCTGAGTCCTCCTCTGTCTACGCCAAACCCATGGCCAAACTCACCCCAGGCATGAGCGGTGAGTCTTGACTTGGGGAAAATAATAAAAGTCTTCGATAAGGCTAAAAATTTCACCCCAGGCATGAGTGGTGAGTCTTGACTTGGGGAAAGTCATAAAAGTCTTTGATAAGACTTTGAATTAATTCAATCAAGTACAATGCTTTATAGGTGGTCAGTGGCACAGTGGTCATGGCTCCAGACTCCAAAATCAAAATGAGAGGTTGCAAGTTTGAATCCCTCTGGGCACACAAAATAAATCACCCAGTGATATTTATTGATACTAAAATCTTGACAAAAAACCCATTTGCAACTCCCCTGATCCCTGCAATATAGGAGACAAATGATTAACTAAGGGGTTCTAATACACACTAAAGAACCCTTAACAGTTAGAAATAAAACAGGAGTAGGCCTCAATGCTGCTGTCCAGGCAAACTTAAATCCTTGGGCTGATCACGTTCTTGACTTAATGGCATAATCCAGATAAATTCCGTCTCAAGAATAGTTGGTCCTACACTGCAATGGTAAAAGGGCACTGGATGATGATTTGAAATGATGAAATGACAAAGCTTTTTTATGGCTAAATTTAGTTAAAAAGTTAGTGATAGGCAAACCATTGTAATTGTTTTGTTTGAATCACTAGAGGGGAGGTATGAATAGAAAGGGGTGATGGATTAGTGATGTGTGCAATTTATTCACTGCTGGGGTCTTCCCCTTACCTTCCCAGGTGCTGATATCAACAACATCTGCAACGAGGCGGCCATCCATGCAGCCAGAGACGGCAACAAGATCATCACGTCCAAAGACTTTGAATATGCAGTGGAGAGGGTCATAGCTGGTGAGTCCCTGGGTGCAGGGTATGGAGGTGTTGGGCCAGGACTGCTGGACTTCAGTGGTGTTTATTAGTATGCAAATAGGGATGATGATAATATGAGGATGATAATGATGATAGCGATGATGATGATATTCATAAAAATAAAAAGATGATAATACTGATGATGATTATATTGCTAATGATATAATAACGATGATAATGGTGAAGATAATGATGATAATAATAATGACGATGATGATAACAATAATAACAATAATAATGATTAATAGGAATAATGATAAAAATGATAATGATAATAATAATAATTATGATAAAAGTAATAATTATGATAATCTATTATTAATTGACGGGGGCAAAAAATGAAGGCACACTAACCGAGCATTCCTACACCACCTATAACAATGAAAATTGGCATACAGGTGTAATTTTTCATGGAAGTTGGAGTGGGAACATTATTTTCACGAAAAAAGGCAGATTTTTAAAAATTAAAAGCTAAAATGCATTAATGTATTTCTAAAGACGTCAAAATGGCAAATGCGAAACACTTCCTTTCTGAAGCAAGGCGTTCAGTAGATGTTTTTCAAGACTCTGTCTTATTTTGTGAGCAAACATGAAAAAAAGAAATTGTAACTTGATATGTTGTATTGTGTTGTTATTGCAGGTGTGGAGAAGAAGACGAAGTTGTTATCTCCGACGGAGAAGAAGGTGGTGGCCTACCATGAGTCTGGCCACGCCTTGGTGGGCTGGATGCTGGAGCACACGGATGCCTTGCTGCGGGTAAGGGATGTGTAGTGCATTGAACTTTAATGAACACATTACACTGAGGAAAAGCTCTATGCCAGGAATGGTATGATATTAATCTATTAGTTCTTACTGGAATGGCTGCTGAAGCAAACGGATGCCTTGCTGCGGGTAAGGGATGTGTAGTGCGTTGAACTTTAATGAACACATTGCAATGTGGAAAAGCTCTATGCCAGGAATGGTTGAATATTAATCTATTAGTTCTTGCTAGAATGGTTGCTGAAGCACATGGATGCCTTGCTGGGGGTAAGGGATGTGAAGTGAGATGAACTTTAGTTTCACACACTAGACCAGGGTACAGGCCATGCACAGGCCAGGCCTTCCCACTCTGTGCTGGGCTAACCTCTTCAGTTGGCTCTGAGTTCTTTCTTTACTATGGACATTAGTATTCACCACCCTACACCATGTGCTTCTTATATATTAATAACTCTATGTTATGAATGATGTAATTATAATCTATTTTTGCTGGAGCACACATATGCTTTGCTGCCGGTAAGGGATGTGTGGTGTGTTAAACTAAGAAAACAACAAAAAAGGGCTTTGTGGAGCTGTAGAAGGTGAAAAAAAAACCCCAAATGAATGGAAATGTAGGTACACTTCAAAAATAGGCATAACACGGGAACAAAGGATTTTTTGTGTGGCCTCTTTATCAACATACAAACAACACAAACAATCTAAAAAAGGTAAAGGCATAAAGGAATAATGCACTGGCAAGAGTGTGTCTCCTCAAGGAAAGAAGAATGAATGTTGTAACAAAGGATGATGACACCACCCAGCCTCTTTCGCCAGTGCGTCATTCATTTATTCCTTTACCTGCTTGATGTTTTTGTCTTGTCAGTTTTTTTAAAGAGAGGTAATCCGCAACGTCCTTCATTTCCTTGCTGTCTCTATTTTTGAAGTGTGACCACACTTACTTAGTTTTATTTCAACCTTACAAAAGATTTGTATTTGAGATATGATAACATGAACAAATTGTTCATAGCCATATCATTCATGGATATTCTCAAATTAGCTTTTTACGCGTACCTTGGTGGAACAACTCATTTTTAATTGATCTTTGTCAACCAAAAATGACTAAATTCTTTCTATTTCACAGCAATCTGACTTTTTTTTTGTTATAGTTGTTTATGTGCTTTTGTTTTTTCCTTTCATCATCATTACCTTTTGCGTACTGGCTCAGTGTACAGGCCATGCACAAACAGTCTCCTTCTGTGCTGAGCTAACCTCTGCAGTTGGCTCCGAGTTCTTTCTCTACTTCAGACATCAGTACATCAGTATTCACCACCCTTCACCATGTGCTTCTTGGATTTTTTCATTTAGAGAGGATAATCTGTCTAGTAAATCTCCTCTCTGTACATTGCCTGTTGTAAGGCCCAAGTTCTGTTCATTTAACTAATCTATATTATCCTGTATGACTTCCATCGTTGGAAAAAGCCTATCAAGCAACAAAATGAATATAAATCTCTTTTCCCCTTCCCTATCTCTATCTCTCTCTCTCTCTCTCTCTCTCTCTCTCTCTCTCTCTCTCTCTCTCTCTCTCTCTCTCTCGCTCTCTCTCCCCCCCCCCCTCTCTCTCTATTGCCATCCAGATTTCGATTGTGCCGAGGACAAATAGTATGCTGGGCTTCACCCAGTATCTGCCTTCAGACCAGCATCTTTACTCCCAGGAGAATGTAAGCAGAGCGGGGGGACCCCCATACGTTGTGTGATCTTTACTATTATTTTGTTATATCAAGTTTTGTGATAATTATTTTTATCATGCTTGTATTTTTTGTATGTGGTAAATTTACTGCTTTTGGTTTCAACAAAACCTATTATGTTTAGTTATAGCTTGCTATAACGTTTTTTTTCTTAAATAATGATGAAAAAGAGACCTATTTTAAGTAGAGTAGCAGATACATTTAATTGTTTGTTTTCTTTTCTGGCCTCTTGATTTAGAGATCTGTTTAAATGATAAAGATAATGATAACCTTGCATTGAGGGCGGGCTCTGTGGTCATTACATTGGATAATGGTATTTCTCTAATTGTCATTGATCCTCCCTCTATCATCTCCCGCCCCCCCCCCCCTATCATGATTGATCAACTCCTCATTATAATGATAATGCCTCATGCCCATAATGTACGGTGTAGTCCCTTGTCAAGCCATCTATAGATGTTTGATATTAGTTATTTATTCCTCTGTCATCCCCAGCTGTTTGAAAGAATGTGTATGGCATTAGGAGGGCGTGCGGCTGAGAGCCTTATCTTCAATCATGTCTCCTCAGGTTGGTAATGAATTATAAAAAAAAAAGCCAGAAAAAAAAAAGACATAACATGAAGGCTTAACACCTTGTTTCAACACTTAACAGGTGATATCACATGCAGAGTGCTCAGGAGGTGTTAATGTGCTGCCACACTGAGATCAATATAGGACTCAACACACATATCACACCCAGTCTCATTACACTGACACCAGGCTAACCATTTTAAGCACTATTCCCTTAATGCTGAATGTCAGGTGGGCAGCAGCTAAAAATAACATTTTTATGACTTGTTGTGGCCTGGGATTGAACCCACGACTTACCGGTTCTGAAGCAGACGCTTAACCACTTGAGCTAACGCCACTGGTGGTGATGATATGAAGGGAGTCTGGAAATCAATGTCCCCACAATCCTTCTTATTGTTGTTATTGCTTATCATCATCAGTTATTGTTATTACTGTTATCATTGTTATTGTCATATTTGATATTAAACTTCAGTTTTTTCTCAACGTCAGTGGTGCACCATGGGCAATACATTTTCAACAGTTTAGGTATTCCACTTGTTGTTAATATAATCTCCACAATTCACATTGTTCAAGGTATGATTCCAGGGTTGTTTTTTCAACTCATAATGGACAACAGGCTTGCATAAATTTAAGAAATTGTGTTTGTTTTAATGATGAAAATTTGATCAACTTTTAGAATTATTGTTTTTATTGCCTGCTTCTACACAATATAGGTCACATCACTGGCGGAGGACTCTGGATATGTTTACATGAGATAAATGGAGAACTTGCATAAATATCTCACCCGGTCACATTATACTGACACGGGCCAACCAGTCTTAGCACTGTTCCCATAATGCTGAACGCCAGACGGGCAGCTGCTAGAAAATTTATTTTTACAACTTAGGTATGTTGGGGCATAGGAGTTAAACTCGCCATTTGCCAATTACGAGGCAGACGCTCAACCAAGTGCGCAACG
>JAUEKY010000687.1:0-12250 GCA_031833965.1 Scyllaea pelagica
AGAGAGAGAGAGAGAGAGAGAGAGAGACAGAGAGAGAGAGAGAGAGAGAGAGAGAGAGAGAGAGAGAGAGAGAGAGACAGACAGACAGACAGACAGAGAGCCTTGCAACAATTTGGTAGTACCTGAATAAATACAAAACCATACATGCTGAGTTCTTCCTCCTTCAAATATCATAAAGGATTCAAGTTACTTGATATAAAAAATATTACATTCACTGCATTCTATTTACGACTACTGCTCTATACATTTTTCACCCATTACATTAAAGACTTTGGACACAATTGAGACACACATGCAAATTTGAAGACAATCTAACAAAAGTAAGTGAAAAATCATATAGAAAGAGGCTCTTTAGATAAATGCTTTTTATAACTTTCTCTTATAGAAAGTCAAGGATGAAGATGAAAAATATTGACAAAACAGTTATTTTCACATTCAGGTGTGTTGTGTTCTTATCCTTTTTTCATCTTTCCTTATTGTCAGCTATCTTCACCCACCTGTCTCAATTCCTCCAGGATGAGAGTGCCCGACCACACCCACACAATGATTTCATAGATGGAAGGGGAATCTGCGTAGGACACAGGGCGTAGGTCTGTCAACAAGAAGTAGCTGAACAATGCCAGATACACTAAGTAGGAGATCTGGTGGGATTGAACAAGATATTGAATCTGTCAAGTCTAAAACTTTCTCTTAAAGACATTATTGCTACTTTTTACCATCAACCGTTCTTGCAGTTAAACAATTACCACTTATGTTAAAAATACTTACACTAATTCTGTTAAGACCTTTATATGAAAATTGTTTAGTACAAAAATTAAATCAAAATGAAGAAACAGCACTCACAATATTGGCATAGAATTTAGTGACCGGTGCTTTGTAAAATTTCCTAAACGCTCTTAAAGGGTTGATGGTTTTGTCTCCTCGGCAGTCAAACATGCGAACTTGAGAGTACATGGTTCTTAAGGTTGTGTCTCTTTGCTCAATGAGAGACTTAGCAAAATTGGCTGTGGAAGAGCTTGCGGCTTTTGGTGGGTCTGTCTCCTTTGGAGGTGGCGTCATCACAACATCATCATAGTCATCGTCATCATTAGAAATTTCTTTATGATTCTTGAATTTGTTGTTGTTGAATTTGAGGAAGACCACAAGGGGTGGGATGAGAATGGTCATGAGGATCTGGAATGGAAGTAAGTCCATGTTGTTGGGTTTTTTTTAACTATTTCAGGAATTATTTGCAATCAGAGATGGTAAAAGTTTGATATAGTTTCAGTTTAAGTTCCATAAGGGGTCATCATCAAATAGGTATCTGAGCCCCCTCTCTTGAACTGTCTGGTTATCAATATCTATTTTCAGATACAAAAATAAAAAAAAAAACATTTCAACAAGAAAATGACTATTTCTTGTCCACCTTCATCAAAACATTGAACACAGAAATCAGTTTGAAGATAAAGGTGATCCCAAAAAAATAGAATGAAACATAAGTTCACTTTAATAAACACAGCCGTTTACAAGATAACAGACTCAATCTGCTGGAAATTTTAAAAAATCAACCAAAAATCTACTTATGCTTGCAATTTTCACCTACAAAGTCAATAACAAAAGATCCTTAAAATGCATGATTCATCAGATATTAACTTTATCACGGTTTGGATCACAACCTATTTTCTACCCATTACCACACTACAATATCATTTTTGCTTCATTTCAGCTCCCAGCCTTTCAAAAAATAAAAACAATAAAAAACACACACACACCCACACACCCTTAGTTAACCTCAGTAAATTTTTAGATTGCAAAAAAGAAAATATGAATCTTTCTTTCCATGATGTGTTGATTTCATGATATGTGTTGCTGACCTTCAACTCAGAAGTGTGTAGAATAAGACAGCCCTTCCAGATCTCACTCAACTTGGTCTGGCAGGCAGAGTGCTCGGCGAAATCCATCAGATCATGCTTGTCCGCCAGAGTCAGGAGAGTGGTGTTTCCAAAATGAGGCAAAGTGCGAGTCAGAAGCATGTGTGCATCCACTTTGCTCCGACTGTAGCACTCGGACAGAACAGCGATGGCAAATTGCTCCAGTGAACTAAAAGAAAGCATCAATACTAGTGTATTTCTGATCTTTCATAGCTGTGCTCAATCTGACATTTAGGTCAATGGCAGAATAAAAAGAAATCAAATCTTTAACAATAACAGAAAAAACAGAAATGAGACATTAAAAATAACAGCATAAGAGGCAATTAAACATTTAATAAGTATTCGGGTTTAACTTCTTAGAAACACTTTAGAGGTCATATCACAGACAGAGTACTCCAGACTAGTTGACATGCTGCCACACAGAGATAAACAACAGGGGGAAGATCCAGCTACCTCACCCAGTCACATTAAACTGACCCCAGGCCAACTAAAAGGAATCATGTGTAGAAGAGGCCATCAAAAGCTATCATAGCAGAGGACCGTGGAAGGAGAGAGAAATGGAGCTAGCTGGAGGACATGGGCTTTGGCACATAAGTCAGCTGCACATCTGACAAAGTGAAATGACAATGTCCAAGCATTATGCGCCTCCAGGCATGGTCCATCACTTTGTTGTACGGGTGGGGGGGGGGGGGGGGGCTTGCGTGCTGTGATGACCCTAAGAGCTATGCCAGACAGGGTCACCCATACTGGACAGGTCGAAAAATAGCAACCAGACTTAAGGGTTAGGAAGGCCAACCAGTGTCAGCACTGTTTCCCATCATACAACACAACAGGTGGGACAGCTGCTAAATTCCTGGCTTTTACATCTTGGGTATGACACAGATAGGCATTAAAGCCACAGCCTTCTGATTCTGAGGCAGACACTCAAATACTTAAACCAACAGCTCGGGTTAAAAGGAATATCAAAGAATAAAAAGTACTTATGATGATAGCTGAAACTGCCTTTCTGTCAGTGGTAGCATTAACTTTGGTTAACAGAGCAAATTGGCTCAATGGAAGAACATCCATCTCAGTTGCATTTCAATCTATGGCTGTGTCCCACCCGGGTTGTAAAAATCAGTAATTTAGCAGCCATTCAAACTAGCATTTGGCATGAGGGGTACCAGTGCCAAGATTGGTTGTTTGAGTCTAAGTACAATATAAATGGGTGAGAAATTAACAACAATAATAATAATAGTGCACACTTGTATTGCGCCATGCACCCCTCTTGGATTGAGCGAACTGGGGGCATCACATTAGATAAACATCAAAACAGGAGCAGCTTTCAAACAAACAAACAAATAATTGATAATTGAGTCAGTCAGTCCTCTGTTATCTCACTGTGAGCAGCATGTTGACTTGTCCAGAACACTCTACCAGGGATAAAGCTTGTAATAGCTCTGGTTATTGTGAAATGAAATATAATCTATCATATCCTCTAAATGGTCACTCTTTCTTTCAAGAAGAAAAACTCTGCCATCCTTGTTTGTTTTCTTTTTAACAATATAATTTATAATTTTGTGCATATTGTAATAGGGGGTGTTTCTTGGGTTAATCTTTGAGTGTAGCTTATGCCTCAACTGTGAAATCAAACAAAAAATTGCCATATTATGTGGACAATAAAGAATTATCATCATATTCATTATATATTTTTAAGAAAAACCCACTGATATCCAACACACTTACTTTGCATGGGTCTTCAAATCGTTGCTGATTGTGGCCTCCTCATCCAGATAGGCCTTATCAGACAAGGCATTCAAGATGGAGCAGCCCACTAAGGCTGTGCCTAAGGGACAGAAACATTTTGAAAATTAAAAACCTCATAAAATCAAGAGTCAATAGAAATAAGATTTTGATACGTCATAAAATTAATGATAAAAATAAATCATTATTTGATGCAAAATCAAATTAATTGCCAACAGAAATGAGATTTTGATATATCATGATAATAAGGGTTAAAAGACATCAGATTTGATATGACATGTTATTCCTGTAAGATGACACAACTATGCAAAAGTCTGTATTCCTTACTGCAAGTCAAAGGACAAAATACATAATATGAAAGAAAGAAACAAATCTTAGCAAATCTTAGCAACAGTGATACATCCCATGGTTTGGCCAAATCCTTGACTATATACAACTTGAGAAACTATAGGAAGAAACTTGAAATTAACTTTTTAAAATTCCATTTCCAATGATTCAAAAATATTTACAAGGAAAACAAATTCAAGAAGCATTGAGAAATTGATCTTATTACAACTTTTCTCAACTAATTTCATTGATTTACCAATCTGATCTTTCCCAAGATGTAAAAACAGTTTAGCCATTTCTCGGCGATTGAAGAGGACAGCAAATATGAACAAATCCCTTTCTGGTGTTTCAAAGTCTGGACTTTCCTCTTGCTTGAGTAGCTTCTTTAGACAATGAGTTCGCCTACCAAAGTTTGCTGAGGAAACAAGAATAGATTTTGTCGGTCTTAAGATATATTATTTCCATACTCAAGGGAAGAATGAGTCAACTTTAACTCTTTTATTTTGTAGGCTGTATTTCAAAACAAATTATAAGATAAGTTAGTGAAAAACATCTGTTATGATTTCTGATGTAGAAAAGTAATGAAGAATCCCTTGTTTTAGAGAAAGATATCCTTGTTTGAGCATTTAGTGGTGATTGTGAAACTTTAATTGCTTAAGAAAATAAAATAAAAAGACTCAAACTTTGAATATACAAAATAATTGATTAATGATTAGTAAATAAAAATGAAATGTATGCATGGTTTTAAAGATTTCAGTGTTTCTGAGAATTTAAGAAATCAAATGATTATTTCAATTCTTGCTAAAAATAAAAAAAGAATTCTCAAAACTCAAATAAAAAATATCTCTTCAAAAAATTTCCTTTTTGATTTATGCAGGAAATAAAGAGGTAAAATGCTATTTAACACAGGAAAAGGCAGGGGGAAAAAAAAGGACAGCTGAAGGGATAATCTCTTGTGATATCATTATAAAAGGTATCTTCCAAATCAAAAACAAAAAATTCATATATCTCACTAACAAGATCCTGAATCAGATAAATCAAAATAAAGTAGCTCTGCTTGGCACCGATAATGAAAACTTGGTAAATTTGATTTCTGAACAGCAAAATATTGTCTGGAATGTATTTGAAAAATAACCACCTTGAATGATGTATATATAATATCAAGTCACTTACAATTTTTTTGTCTTGAAAAGAATAGAAATATGTAATAGCCTAACTAGCATTAAAAAAGCGTTTACATTTGCAAAATGTATGCAACACAAGCTCAAAGCAAAGAAAACACAAAAAAAAAACCAGGAAGACCCAAAAACAAAACAAAACAAATACAAAAAGAGGACAAATCCAACACTTATGTTTATAAGGCCATAGTCAAGCAATTGAAGGAGGAGTAAAGTGTTGACATTTCACCACTGATAAACAGTCTCTCTACCTACTTTGAATAATGCGTTTAATAGTAATATTCCCTACAAATACTTAAAGCAGTAATACTAGCCCCATACTCAAAATCAAGCAAAGACGGTCCAGGAGCATAGCACTTGTATTTTCCATACAGTACAAGGTGTAAAGTCTCAATTGAATTCTGTACCATTTTTCATCATAATCAGATCTGAACAAACATAGCTCTAGATATTCTTCTGCTGCCTTCATAAGAGAACCCAGAAAAATAGATAATAAAATCTGAGCAGCTTTATTAATACTAAACTATAGCCTTTGTCCTCCTAACAGGCTGTTAGGTCACCATTTTATAGACCACTATAGACTTGAGTTTATCCGGAGCAGTTACTTTGATTTATGTTGATAAGAAGACAAAGTTGAACCCATAGATTGTCATAATCCACAAAAAAGCTTGATGGTGACTGAAAACATCCTTGCTACTTATTCCAAAAATTTTACTCGCCGCTTTTTTTTTCCTTTAGATTACTTGTAGACCTCTTTCCAATTAAGAATAAAAAGAATTAAGTACAAATGTAAAGAATTCAAACTCTGATATAGACACCATGGCCTCATACATGAACACAATGAGTAAATCCTTCTTTAATTCATAACATTATGAAAGTGGCAAACTCTTCAATATTAGATTCTCCAACACTTGAACATCCAAACATCCAAGGACACTGATGATGACAAAAGACTCAAGAGTAAAAGAATTGTCCACTTATATTTGCTCAACCCTAACTTGTCCTTTATCAAAATCCCTGGCAATGCAATGTTTCAATGTTAAATTAATGTCTTTAAAGGAGCAGTTTCTGTAAAGAATTAGTCATGCTCTTAAACGTTGGTTCACTCAAAAAGTATTTGATCAATGAACAATTAATTCTTGTATCAATAAACTTCATTTCAGTAAAGGAACCTGAGAGACGACATTATGCTGCTAAGACAATAACAGGGTATATTCATCACTCCTAACACAAGAATTTGCTTTCTAAAAATACAGTGTGAAAGTGCATTATAAGTTTAAAGCTTCAATCATTCTTCAATTGACTTTTCAAAGAGAATTAACATTATAATATTCAACTTTGATTACTATTCTCCAGAACCTACTTGTTAAAGTATAATGCTTTTGTAATAGAGTGAACAACTATTAAAGTTAAAGGGAATTAATAATTACTATTTCTGTATTGGCATCAAACCATTGTTTTTGTGAGTTACGTCCCTTACTACAACAGGAAATAAAGTGTTTGTTATGATGAAACTGAAAATGGCTAAGCCTTGTTCCTCTGTCTAAAGACCTTACCATACAATCCACTTCATCAACCTTCTGTGCTGTTTCAATAATTCTTTTATATTGAATTTGCTTAACTTGTACCCCTGTTTTTAAAGAAGAATGTGGCTTTATGATGTATTTGGCTTGACTATGTAAATTGAAACCTTTATATAGCTAAGTTTATGATTCATGTTCTGTTTAACGAAATAATTTGTAACTATGTGCGCCTCGAGCCGACTTATGTTTAAAGATGAATCCTTATTATGAGAATCAAGTGTACATTTCATGATCACATGTAGAAGAGTCTATACCTTAACTCCCTCAGCTATATTATTTCAAGGAAAGTCTTAGTACTCAATGTGAAACACAGCTTTCTTCTTGTATTGTGAGAAAATCAAGAGAGATTTAAATGAAAAGGGTGAAATACTTTTTGGATATCAAACATCAATAATAGCATCACCAGAATGAAAATAAAAGGCAAGACTGAGGATTATACGGATTGGATTTTAAAAACCAAAGAACTCAAATCCTCAGACACTGTCGAATAAGGCTAACAATAGAGACTCACAGCATGGTCAAAGGACACACTGTTGATGACCATGAAATTGCTGAGGTTGTACTTGTAAGGGGCATAGTTCCCATGCCATGCAACCACATCAAACGGAGAATGTCCCTGCAGAGAGAGAAGACAATTATGATATTATAACATGTCCCTGCAGAGAGAGAAAGCAGTTATGATATAACAAACTGACACCAAATACCTACTTTGTTCCTTTGTTTGCTTGTTGAATGATAGCCTAGAGGAATATATCAGTGACAGATTGTGTGGAAATAGACACCCAAAAAAGGCTATGCAAGATGTGATCTCATATGAAAGATGTAAAGAAAATATGGTACAAGACAAACAAACTCCGAAAGTAATAACTTAACTCACAACTGCATGATTGTTTCACAACTCAAAACATGCACAGTAAAAGACAAGCATTTGTAAAACAATGTTGCCTTCATGTAGAGAGAAAAAAAAACAAAAAAAAAACAACTAACAAACAACAAACCAGTAGATATTACATTGGGAAGCCAATTTCTTTCCCAATATGCCCAGTGTTTAGCACTGATAATTCTTTATTGCCTTCACCTTTATGTACAATGAACCTAGTTATGAAGTAACACTCCCCAAGGTTTGTACGCTATCACATGGCGAACAGTTGATATTAACTTGCATTATTCATTTAGCCCAAGAATGTTATTCTTAAGTAAAGTAAATGAATGAAAATAAAATCAGACAAAAAAAAAATTATCACAAAACAAAACCCAGTCAAAAAAAGGAGACAACTGTTTTTTAACAAGCCCCCCTGCACATACAAATTATTGTGATGTCTCAAAAAGAATATTCTTACCTGGGTGGCAGAGAAGAGATGTCCATGGTATTTGCTGACCACAGTGAACTCTGTGACCTCTCTGTCCTCGTACCAGGCCACGGGAGTAAGGAAATCTCTAGGGTTGGCCAGACCATTAGCGCCTTCAGGCAGTGAAAAGTGGAAAAAAAACAACATATATGACAGTATAAATGGAGTGTTGAAACATCATAAACATCCATATGCCACTCCACATACATACAGATATGTGTGATGAATATAATGAAGATAATAACAGATAAACCTAAACTGTTAGAAAGCTTTAATATGAAAGTTTTATTTTCATGATCTTTAGGTTTAGATCCTGCTAAAAAAGGTAGAATAAAATACTCAGTATAAAACGTTAATGATATTACTTCTACCAAGGCTGCTGCTACTATTACTTCCATATTAAATACTTCCAATACAGCCATTATATAATGTCAGTGAGCCCATTGCACAGAAGTAAATAGAAAAAAAAATTGAAAAATTGAAATAAATGAAAATAAAAGATAAAATGCTATGGTTGATGATATTACCAATTGGTCCCAAGGTAGGAAGCTGGAAGTGATCCGAGAAGACCTCTAGGATGTACCCACGAGACGGGATATCCACTGACACACTGAAGCGAATGCCACGCTAAAAAGGAAGGAGTCAAAAGCACAAATATGGTTGAAATATTAAAGTTTTTTTTATTCAGACATGGAAGCAAAGATAGATAGAGAATAGGTATGGATAGCACTCACAAGATAACAGAAACATGGAGGGTAATGCAAAGTTATGAATAGTGCTTTTTAAGAGAAAAATTGAATCAAGGAGAAAAATAAATAGCTAAATCTACCTTTCAACTACTGCCTGTTGTAGCATGGTTGTATTTGTCATTCAATACATTCTATGATATGGACCTTGAACTACAGAGAGCCAGAATCAAAGCACAACATGTACCATTAATACAACAGCTATGATAGACCAGATTGAATGATTGAAGTTAGGAGAAAGTCTTACCTGAATGACACAAATTTCATTTGGCTCCACCTTCATCCTTCCCATTTCTGTTGTGATGGACAAGGCTCCCTGCTGAGGCACTGCCAAGGATGTTTCAAATAAATATTTTAAAGCGATTACTTTGAATAGATGATTAAATTACATAATTGAAATGATGGTCAGTCCCTGTCTTCACTATGGTCTTAGTGCTTAACAATCATCAAATTGATTTGGGGAAGCAATAGCAACAAACATTCCAATGCCTAATACCCGCACAGTGTGTACAACAGACAAATAGATAGTTATGATGGCAAGATACTAGACAGAAATAGAGTGTGCTTTTTTAATTAAATGTTTATCTCTCTCCCACCGGATAAGGACAGAACTGTGTAGAGAGATTTTCCCTATGACTTAAAAAAAGACCCTTAGTCCGGGGTCAAAACTTAGTTGTGTAGGGAGCATGATTACATTCTCAAAGTTGTGTGCTTGTTGCAGTAGAGGATATTTCCTTCACACACAATGTAAAAAAAAACAACCCATAATAGGTCATTGGCACTAAGGACTAAAGACTAAAGAAAAAGACAACCTAGACTTTCCACAAAATTTCTTGTAATAAAGTATTGTTTATCTTTTTCTAACAAAGAATTATTTGTCAATCCTTGAGTGCACTGTACTGGTGGGCCTGACGCTGTAGCATGGCTCAATAATAAAAAAAAAACTTTCTAACCCATTGTAACAACTTTCAGTAAGTACAGCGTCTTTAGACTAGCCAGAGTGTTGGACTATATCTCTCAAGGTTTGGTTTGCATGCCTTGAGGCTAAGTTTGATACACGTCACACATGACTAAATGAAACGTCACTATGTTGTCAAAATATACGATGTCAACACGGCAGAGGACATGCTGGCAGTGTGGACTGTCACCTGCATGGCAACAGGTATTCAAACTGTGTCACCTGATTTGTTGTGAGCAACAGTCAGACATTGTACTACCATAAGTAAAAAAATCAAGAGAGAAAAACAAACACAGGAAGAAACTCACCGATAAGGAAGTCTCCATCAGAATTGTACAGGCATCTGTAATAAAGAACACAGCATTATTGAAAAAGGTGTTCCCTTCATTATCAATCAAAATCTAGACTTTGAATTCCAGACATAATATTGTATTGGCATAACAGTAAACATTCCTTTTCTCTCTCTCAGTTTATAAATCAAGAGCTGAAAATTACTCACAACTTGAGATTTCAGAACCAGCCGGCATGTATCTCCCTCCTTACTTTTCAAGATAGCTCTGTTTATTCTTAGCATGAAACCTCTCATCAACACTCAATTTCCGATGGTTAATCTAACATTGACTATGTTACCCTTTGTAGTAAAGTTAAGTTCATCATTGCCATTTCCATCATGCTTCTTTCTCTTCAGGCATTGCAGTAAACAGAGTCAATAAACTAATAAATGACACAATCAGACTAAATACCACTCGCTGTGGATGTGAATTTAGTAATAACAGAGCTGAAAGATTTTCATAATGCTCTCACTCTTACAGAGTCAGCGGAGCAATACACATAATGATATGCTAAAAACAATCCTATTGGTAAAACTAATTCATAACAAGAATGAATAAAAGAATAGTAGCATCCATACTCTAGGCCAGATACACACCTAATCACATACACAACACATCCCTGACCTCATACTCAATACCCATATATAAGTATATATAAACACAAGTGCTGAGCCGCAAACAAACACATACATAACCACACATTCATACAATTATTCTTTTACTCACACAAACATGAGGTATGTTTGCAGCGTTTAAGGATAGAAACATGCACACTCACAAAATAATGACGTTGCCCGACAAAATTTGGAATGAAAAAAGGTAAAACAATTCAAATAATGGATTTCTAATTAGGGATGAAGAACTTCATATAGAGAGAGGGAGGGAGGGAGGGCGAGGAGCATTTTTGTCCACATTAGACACTAAAGTGTGTCTATTTAAAATTTTTTTTCTTCCAATAATAAGTTAGTATCATTGAGGTTGACTCACTTATTTTCCATGGGTTTGTTGCAGGTGTAGACATAGATGGCGATGCCGTTTCGAGCCTTAGGATCTCCAGCTCCACAAATTGTAGCCATACCCTGAATACAAGATAGTAGTTACTCATAGCCACTCACACTGTCTACGATGGGTTTGAGCTAGGAATGTTTTTACAATGACTTGATATATACATATCATAGTGAAGAATGGAGCTGTAGAGCTCTGATGGAAGATGAAAATGAGGAATTGTAATGCAAAATGAAGCTGAGAATCATGCATGAGTGAAAATAGGGTGGAAAAATTGTGATGGAAAATAGGACATCGAGAATTTTGTTGGAAAATGAAGCTGTGGAATCATGGGTGAAAACGGGGTTGAGGAATTGTGGCTGAAAATGGAGCTAAAGAAATGTAAAATTCGACAGGCTACACCTATCACAGCTGATGCGGGTATTTCAATTGAGTCTTAGAATTTCTAAGATTATATATCCTATCTCAGCCCAAGCTTTATATAATGATTATGCGTGTGTTAAGATGGAGTATTTTCCTCTTGAGCTTACCTCCACGAAGTCTTGCCTTCCTTTTGGCAAGTCAAATGGCTTCCACCTCAACTGAAACACAAGAAAGCATATGCTTATTACTACTTAATGAAAATTGACAGCTATCAAACAAGCATTCACTATCTCAGTCTCCCCATTCATTTTTAAAAAGAGATGTAAGAGGATGTAAGGCTATATCAAAAGTGCTCAGAGCATCCCTCATTACACTGTACTCTAATCATTATGATTTCAACCAAAATGCTGCCTGTTATTTTAGATAATGAAATGAACATACAATATCTTTTTTGTCTGTTCAGAGCGTAACAAATTTTTGGATGTCTACTACCTTTACTCAATTTTTAAAAAATCTGCTTAACTCATGCAGATTGTTTGTTTGTTCACCATTTCCATTTCGTACCCACCAAAGCCAGTGTAGGGACCCGACATAGTGTTTGACACCAGACCATGTCAAAAAAACAAAACAAAAAAAAAACAAAACCCAATCTGATATCAAACAAAAGCCAGGAAAAACACTGAGCCAAGAGATTAAGGCAAGCAGGTGGCTAGCCCACTGTGCCCACTCTTGAATGACTCAAAGAAGATACACATT
>JAUEKY010000798.1:0-12244 GCA_031833965.1 Scyllaea pelagica
GAAGAAGAAGAAGAAGAAGAAGAAGAAGAAGAAGAAGAAGAAGAAGAAGAAGAAGAAGAAAGAAAGAAAGAAAGAAAATATCCAATAAACAAGCATAAAAGAATGAGAAAAAATCAACCAGAAAGACTGCGAATCCTAAGCTCTTTTCTTCCTGTTACTCTCCAGTATGTGAAAAAAACCCCATTTTTTTTAAACCACTGTGGTTTCTAAAACTCTGTCTCTCCTTTCTAAAACTCTGAAGACTAGAATCTTTGTTTTGTGTTCCTTTTTTGTTTCTCTGTTGTTCCAAACTGAAAGCTGCCTATTTCCAAAAGATCTGTATTTGATTATGTTGTTTCTTTTTCCTGTAATGATTCCTGTTCAAAAAGCAAGGAAATCCTCCATTCTTTTTGTAATATTAGCAGTTTTCCAGGTGCAGATATAATGTCTCATCCTTCACAATTATAATACAAACAACATTTCACTAGTGTCTTGTCTTCTTTGTCAGTTTTCTCGTCTCAGATTCTCCTCTGTTTCTTGATTTTTTCATGCATTTTGTGTCAGCACTTTGAGACATTTGCAAGTATTTGTTAAAAAAAGAGTATCTGTGGAATGCAAAGACATGATTGCTTGAAATAGAATAGGGCCAGTGTGCACAGGAAGAAATCTTAACAAAAGAATGAAGCCAAACATTTTTCTCGCTGTTAAATAGACACCTTGAGAAAATAGGAAAAACCAAGTTTGTTGAGAGATAGGCTACATATTTGAATATAACCGATGCCTTCTTCAATTGATTTTCATCTGCTGTCTATGTACCAATATCCTGGGTCACTTGAATACTGCATCACAAAATCAGTCATTTCTAAAATTTTTTAATTTATTTTATTTTTTTTTACTCATTGTTTTTCTTACTTTTATCAACCAAGTGAACTATACAGTTTAAAATGTTTGAATAGATCGAATTCTGGGAAAGTGTACCATTTTTGTATAAGCTTTTAAAAAAAATGGATTTGATCCTCACTTGCTTCCTTTGTTAATTCTTTTTATCGAAGTTTGATAGGTGTCAATTAACCCTTCTTGCAGTCAAACAACAAATAGCCATGAAACAAGATGATTCAAAAGGGGGTGAAACGGTTTGGGTGAAATGAAAACAAAGCTAAGAACAAACAAAATTTGGACTTTTTCTCTGTAAGATGTTAATCCAAGTTGTAGGTTTTAAGTTGATGGGTTTTGTGGAGGGAGAGGATTCAAATAAAAACTATGGAGGTCATTTCTGCACTTTATCTTAAAACAAAGTTCACATTGTAGGAATCTATAAACATCTTGAAACTACTTTTTTTTTCTAAAAAAAAAACCCTCAAAAAACAAAAACAACATTGTAGGTGCCATGTTTATAAATTTATCAGACTTTGGACATTTTTCTCTCTTCTGAAGAAAATAAATGTTTGCTTGTTTTTTTCAGCAGATAAGTTTTCTTGCAATATTTTTTATAAGCATTCACTTCTATTTTTAGCATATGGACTGTACCTCTCCTCCACAACCCTTTTTTTCCTTTTTTTTGATGTCAAGTGGCTAAAGAAAACAACTATTGAATATTTCCTCCATGATGAAAAGCATAAGGGCATAATTCTTTTATGAACACATGGAAGAAATGAAAAGAAACCAGTGAAGAGCACAAGCGAACTCTAATTTACTCACATTCAGTTTAGGGCTAAAAATTTAAAAATCCTAAAAGCAGTGTGAGGATTTGAAGAAACCTGAATAAAGGTAACATAATAAAAAATTTATGGCTAATATGTTTGTATCCACTTGATACCTAATTATCCAAGCAAACTTTTACCAAGCCTGGAGCCGTCAGCTTACTTAAAAGCTTAAGGTTAAGCATGAGAGGCTGAGAGATTGGGTGGCAGGATGAGTATTAGATCAGCAGTTGGTAACAGTTAAAACCATCTATGATTTTACATTCCAATATGCAACTGGAATTCATCTATGTCTGAAAAATCTGCCGTTTATAGTATGTTATTTGGCAAGAAAAAGGAAAGCAAACTTTTCTTGAAGAGCCACTCTGTAAGACCGATTTTGAAAAAAAAAATGTTTTGATTCTGAATTCAATTGGAATTTTGTGTCTAACTGAATGAACTTTTTTTCTTTTGTAATGAGGAATTCATAGTAAATCATTCATATTAATGTTTTTACTGTTATTGAAATAGGAGAATGGGTTTTTAAATGGAAAAAATAATCATCTAGTATCTGTAAGCTTGCTTAAATTGCATGGGGAGTTATATTCCATATCCCACAAAAATAAAATAAAAAAGCAAACAACAAAAAGAAAAGAAATAGAAGTAAGGACAAGCAAACCAAGAAAAAGAGGTCTTGAAATTCCCAATTTTCACCCCTCAGAATCTTGATTCACGACAATCATGTCAATTCTTGTTATTCTGAAATGATGAGTTTTCTGTAGAATTTCCAACCCCTTTTTCCTAACTATGTAACAACCCTTTGCAGATTTCCTGCACAGACCTGGAATTTTCTGCACTGATTCATTGCATCACATTTTTAAACCCAATTTTCAATTTTCAAACTGATTTTCTCTGTCTAAAAAGCAGGGAAAAATAAAATACACTTGGCGATTAAACCCAACTCTCTTATATTGGAGTTGGAATGAAAATGCACATTTCCCAGTAGAATCACGTCTGAAAATGTGCTCCCATAACAGCTTTCAACCTGTTTCAAACTTGCACAATTTTGATTTTACTTTCTTTTTTTTTTATCTCTGCACACTTTTGAATTTATCCTGTTTGCTTTTGTAAGAAATAGAAAGGGAAAAAAATGAAAAACGAAAAAAAAAAGAAACCCCAAAAGCTCAACCCAAAGTTGGGAAGGGACGAACTGTGATGTCATCATGTGTCAAAGTCAAAGCCTTTTACTACTCTGGTTTTCTTTTTTTTTTTCCTTTACCTTTTCCATTCTCAGAAATGTGAGTACCTACCAACATATTTGCTAACTAAATTTGAATCCTGTTTCTCTTCTCCCCTCCCCTCCATTGCTCTGCAGGCTTTCATGTCCATGTTTCAGATCCTTACCCAAAAAGGGTGGATTGAAGTTATGCACATTACCATGTACCAAACTGGGGAAAAAGTGGTTCCCTTTGTGGCCATTTATTTCATTTTCTACCATTTGTTTGTGACTTTGGTGAGTAGGCTATTAGAGGGCAGGACCTCTCATTGTATGAATGGAGGTTTGGTGCAGATGTAGTGAATCAGGGCCAAGGTTCTGTGGTGCAAGAAATCAGCATGAGGTCATGTGACCAGGTTTGCCCAGTTGGTGCACAAAATCAGAAATGATAGTGATAGCAATATATATTTGCATGAACATGTAAAGAATACTTTTAAAAATGTACAAAAGTATAGACTGATTTTTAGACAAAGTGGGGTGTCTAATGATATAATATGAGGGTGACTTTTTATAATTGAACCATATGCCATGGCATATCAATTATATTTGGAAAATTCAACATGGTCATGAATTTTAAATGGTCTAAGTGCCTACTTAAACAGTCAACAATAACAATAGGCGTGGAATTATGTTTATAAAAATGTTTTGTAATCATGATAGATAAGCAACAGTTGAAATTAGATCCATGCAAGGGATTGAGAGCTGCAACAATAGTTTTCCATCTTACTTCAGAAGTACGGGAGAGTATTCTTTAATAAGGCTACGTATTGCTACTTCATTTGAGTATTTCCTCAAAATATTCTTTGTACTTCACAGTAGCCTAGATTCTAGTTCTTTTTTTTTTTTAATCTGTATTGAAATGATTGGCTGTGTTGAGATTGAACCCTCTGAAAAAATAGAAGATAAACAACACCCAACAAAAAATCTATAACTTTTGTAGTCTTTATTTAGTGTATTTCCCAAGAGGAAGCATATTCTCTTATACCACCAATAGTCCACCATTGAATGTAAATGATAAAACTCTTTTTACCTTATTTTGATTTTAGGCAGTATTTAGTTCTCTTGTTTACATATTATGTCAACTAGCATAGATATTAGTCACCAGCTTTTTCCTCTCAGGTAGAGTTTTAGCTCTTTTGTTGTTAATGAAATAGTGACAAAACACAAACTTGATAATTAATTGCTGTGTAATCATTGAATCCTGAATAGTTCTCAAGTAAGATAAATGTGGTAAAGAGAAAAAAATACATTGCAAGGAAGTCAAATGAAAAAGAAAGGAAAGGAAAGATGAAAGGACAAGTATAGCTGGCTGATAGATGATTGAAGAGTTAAGACCAACTGGGCAATCCTGAAATGCCGGACCAAAATGGAGTCCCGACCCAAACGCTATGTCATGCACCCGAAGAACTTCCTTTACAGTTTGTCCTCCTCTTGGCTTTTATCTCTAGAGTCTGTTTGTACCATTATGCTTCCCATTTAGTAGTCACACAAAACCTCTTATTTTCTTTTGTTGTTGTCAGAGATGGAAAAGAGTATTTTTTGTTTTTTTAAGTTTTTGTTGATTTGAATGGGTAGACTAGATGCACTGTAAGTATTTTGTCATGTAGAATGGACCAGAAATCTAAATAGATTAGAAAGGAAGATAAACGTATATGTAGAAATGACTGTGTGCTCTGTGATCTTTAAATAATGTAGAAATCATTTATCTTGCAGTAACGAGAAACTTAGTGCCAACTATAAGCCGTAGTTTTTGAGTCGTTACCAGATCTTAATGGTAAGTTCCATTTGCAGATCATTTATGTGTTTTTACTCTTCTGTCTAGGTGCACCAAGGTCACATCTCTTTTTCATCACTTCTGAAAAAATTAAACACGCAAGGCAACTTTTTAAATTTTGGTTTTTTTGACAATAGAATTATCTGTAAAAGTAAAACTCTTATTGCTTGCCCAGAAAACCTTCAAAATTCTTTATGCAAGACTAAAACTCACCAATTCCTCTTGGAAAGGTGAGTGCAGTGCTTTTCTGCTTTAGGATGTACCAGGAAGGTTAAAGTACTGACTACCCAAATTAAAAAAATCACAAGCTTGACTCTTTAAGTTAAACCGATGGTTGTGAAAACGCTTTGATGAAATGTGAAATAGGATTGTCTTTTGAAACTATTTGGAACTGTCATCATTACTCATATAGGTATGTTAATGTTACAGAGTCACCATGAATCAGAAGTTAAAATGAAACATATCCATATTTCCTGAAAATGAACACACTTACATGTTGGCTATTGTAATTTCTATGAGGTGCCACTGTAACTCCTGAAAGTGCCTAGCTGAAGCATGCGATAAAAAGAACAATGTGCTTTGCAATGGAAATACAGACAGGTCATACAATTAAAATCCACAAAAAGCCTCATTCTATAAGCTTTGTTATCAGATAAGTTTTTGCGAGGCTACACAATAGATTTATATTCCAGATGATAAATTTCTTCAAAAGTCAGTCAGCCGTTGCACAGATTCAAAGACAAAAATATAACAGTGCAAATTTTGTCCTTATATTGAATTTATTTTGTATATTTTGTTCTAGCATGATATTCTTAATTGATTTTGTTACTCCAAACTCTTATTTACAATTTGTTCTAGAAGTTTTTGGTTTCTTTGAATTATTTCATCTTTAGCCATCTTTCTGAATGTCTTTTTCAAGATTGATTCAAGCTTTACTGGAATTTTGTTATTAACAAAGTTTCTGTCTTTTTTCTATCAATGCATGCTTTACATTTTTACATAGAGTGTTGGGATCAATTCTCTAGAGCTCAATGGTTCAATCCAGTAGAGACCCCTCTTAATCAAGTGTTTTTAGACTATTTTTAAGTAAAAGAGTGAAAAACTGATTAACACCAATGAAGATGAACTTAAAGATAATCAAAATACTTTAAAAGGTAAACCCAGAGTGTTTATCATTTCACAAAAATCATTAAAGATTTTTTAGTTGAATCCTGATGCAGTTTTGCTTTGAAAACATTTTTTTAAAGATACATAACCATGCATTAAAACAATCCTTAAGCCGGCCTTTGATTGGCAGAGAAAGAATCTACTAATGCAACATAATCAACCACGGTTTCAAATAGTTGGAACTGTTATATTCAAGCTTAAGATATGATTTTCTTAAACGATTGAATTTTTTCTGAACCCAATGTTTTGGTGGTCTCAGTTTCCTCATCTATCATGCATTGCATTAAAGATATAGTGTGGTAAAATGTAGTGAAATTAAATGCATAGAGAAGAATCTTTTCAGTACATTCTAAAAGTGAGATTAAAAAATCTTGATGAAATCCTGGATAAACATACAAATATTTTGGACTGTAAGATTTTGTATCAAGATTATAGCTTTTTAAGATATCTTGTTTCTGGTTGCTGTTGAATAAAGAGGAAAGGGAAAGTGTACTAAATGTATTACCAAGTATTAGAATTTTACACTAGATATCGTGTATGGTTGCCATGGAGTTTAGAGGTAACAGTTGGTATTGAAGACCCTGGCTGAAGACAAAGACTTTATCTTGGTGTTAATCTCTCTTGCCCATGAAGGTTAGGAAATGGTGATCATTTCTTATAATCTTTGAAAGGAAATATTGAGGTAAATACTTAAAGGAAATATTTAGTTAAATACTTAAAGGAAATATTGAGGCAATACTGAAAGGAAATATTGAGGTAAATACTTAAAGGAAATATTGAGGTAATACTGAAAGGAAATATTTAGTTAAATACTGAAAGGAATTATTGAGGTAATACTGAAAGGAAATATTGAGGTAAATACTTAAAGGAAATATTGAGGTAGTACTGAAAGGAAATATTGAGGTAAATACTTAAAGGAAATATTGAGGTAATACTGAAAGGAAATATTAAGGTAAATACTTTTGCATCAATCCTAATCACAGCAAAGATAATGCTTTTATTTTGATTTAAAGATATTAACAAAAACTAACCAATTATGCATTGTGCACTGATACTTGCGAGTTAGGCAATGAAATCCCCTGCCATTTCGTGATTAGTGCAATATCATAATGGTATTTGGCATCTCTTTTTTGTGGCAGCTATTGCTGGCTATCTTGTTGTTTTGTTTTGTTTTTCATCAAAATTCTAGAATAATAGCAAATAGTCAAAGATGAGAACTGCATTGTGTTTAGAGTTAAACAAAAGAGAGTAAACTGTGTAACTTGTATTATGTGTTGCAATGTATTAAACAGCAGCTATTTAATACAATTGAATGGACCAGAACGTTTTGTGAAATGTTTTCATTTTTATAGTAGAAAAGGCTAAGGTAACTTTTAGCTAAAATTTGAAAACGTTGAGGGAATAGACTAAATCAACTTGATATGCAGGTAACAAAATCCTTTCTGATATGATTCTTCTCTACACAATACATGTTGTGTGTGTCAACATCTTAATTAGAAGATAGTAATGGTAGTTTTTATGGTTTCCTTTGAATTTGACAAAGGTTTAAGTTGGTATAAGGGGTTCATGAATTTTGCTTTCTTTTCATTTTATGATTTCTGCATGTACCAGCCAGCCTCTTCCCCCCTCCTCCCTTCCCTTCTACTCCTCCCCATCCTGCCATCAAGATTTGGCCAGATAATTGTTGTCCTCACTGCCATTTCTGCATCGAAAGCTTTCCCTTAATAAATCAATAGGCCTAATGTGTATATCCTTGCATGAATGGTCTATGCTGTTGCGCTTTTTCTACATGAAAGTTACAATGACTAATTGATTTGGTGTGGTCTTAACATAGGAAATAATGAAAAAATTCTCTTCTGTAGTTTAGAATTTGATAACTGACCCCAAAGACCTCTGTAATTGATTTTTTTTCTTTATCAAAATTGATGGGTCAAATTGAAATGGGAATTGTTACTGGCATCTTGATTAATCTAAATTGTATTTACTGTACCTTTGTTGAGATAAAAGGGAAACAAACAAGAACTGCAGTTGTGAAATAAGAAAAGATAAATCTGGCATACAGTTACTGGCATCTTGATTAATCTGAAATGTATTTGCTAAGATAAAAGAGAAAGAAACAAGAACAGAAGAGGTAAACCTGGTATAAAAGATCCAGACAAATCTTTGTTCACAACATGCTTGGTATATAGTATAATAGTAAATCAGTATCCTTAGCATACAACCTTAGCTAACAGTCTTAACTCTTTCTGTTAATGGTAACTGGCTTATACTGTAGTCTTAAAGTGCCTTAAGGATATACATCCACACTATCTATCATCTAGATATTACTATGGATACAATGAACATATCTCAGGTTATACCTATCAAAGACTTAATTTCAATTTGGGAGTAAGGCTTGAATGTTATTTTCCTTTTCTATTTGCTTTGTTTTGTGGTCACATAAGTATTTGTTTTTTCCAAGATGCATGAATTATAAAAGTTATTCTTTCCTTTATCTTCTTTGCTATCTTTGATGTCTTGAATTGATTGCTTATGATCTTATGATGTTTACCTGGTTAAGTTTAGTCTTTGATTTAATTGAATGATCAATTGAGTTGTGAAATTTCTAAACTTTATATTTTCAATCTTATTACTAGAGATACTTTGCCTTGAGTAGTTCTCATAATGTACATATTTTCTGTAAATTTTCATCTCATCAGAGTATTGAAATGTTTTAAAAAAAGACTAATGAAATTTTAGTTTGCTAGAAATTATTATATTTTGATGCTCTTTTTCTCATCTTTACTGTAGCATAGAATTAGGAATTGATCTATACATTAAATGCATTATGAGTCAAGGGATATATTTAACATTTTATAAGGAATAAGGGAATTAATTGAGGAGTGTAAACACAAAAACATGAGAATAAGGGTCAGTGAATTGATGTGCATGTCTGTAAAATAAAACTGTCACAACATGTGTATAGATTAAGGAATATGTGAAAGAGGAATTGAGAGACCAGGGTAAAAACCTCAGTTCATGAAAAGGAAGATATAGATAAGGGCTGTGTGTTGGGCTGTTAGTAAATAAGCTAATGAATGCTTTTCATATGTCTTCTTGTGAAAGCATCTGGTATATCTTATACTGATACTAGCAATATTCAAAATGGCTTTCTATCTTGGAAACTGCCAAAAAGTCAGATAGTAAAATCTATGCATTTTGTTGGTTATACTGCTTGCTGAGTATTTTTCAAAACCTTATCAATGAAGCTCTTAATGATCGTTCATAGTTACTGTACTGTTTTTAGGATCTCTACATTCTATAAAAGAAAAAAAGCTGTTGATTTCTAACAAATTTGAGTGTTTATATGAGACAGCTTAAGTACTCATCTAGGATTTTAGAATTATTGAGATAAATTTTCCTTTGTATACCAGTGGTGATAAATCTTATCATTCTAATACAGTAAGATTCATTAGCATTCATTGCTATAAAGGAGTATGATTAATATGCCTTCTTTTCCTCTTTCTATTTTTCACAATTGCAGCCTTTCAGAAATATGAAAGTATTACTTTTTTGTATAAAGCATTTTTTCTTTTTATACCACTGGGACAATTTTGATTCCTTTACTTATTGTAAATCATATGCAGCTGTAGATTTTAAAGTGGAAATTTAAAAAATATATTAAAGCCAAATAAAGCATTGTAAGCTCAGCTGATTATGAGATTTTCCTATATCCTTCATTTGACTATGCTGACGGATTCCATGACCTTTGTCCTAGATTGTCATATCGCTCTTTGTGGCTGTCATTCTGGACAATCTTGAGTTGGATGAAGACATCAAGAAACTGAAACAGGTATTTTTTTGGGAATTCTTAACATTTTGAACTCCGACCCATAAAGCCTTAACCTCCTCTATACTGAAGCTTTTGAAAGGAACACTGCATATTGTTATGGTTATTGGCACCAGATGAGTGGCATATAATATAGACTTTGCGAAGAAAAGAGGAGGAGGATTATTCCATATCCAGCTCTCTTATTGTTGTATTAATTATGTTTAGGTTTATGTTCCTTCTAGAAAAGGAACAAAATAAATTTCTCCAAAATGGAAATGTTTTATGAATAACAAATTCTACAGTAAATTATTTCAGGGATGAAGAGCAGTGAGATGTCCAGTCTTCTATATTGATTGCTGATTTGATATCTCATATGTTTCAAGAGTAATCGTTTAATATGTCTCAATGCCAATAGGGAAAATGTATTCATATAAAATTTATGAAACCTGATGATAAGCATTTTGCACTTAATTCTTTCACTTGTGGTAACATATTACATTTTTATTCAAAATTTCAGGTCAAGTTAAGAGAACAAAGCCTAGAAACACAGGAAATGCTCCCTCTGAGATTGAGAATATTTTCAAAATTTCCGTGAGTCCATAGAATTCAGTATACTATTTTTATCCTCTCATTGTCAACCCTTTGCCTCATTACTTCCCTACCATTCCCAACAAATGAAGAAATTCGGGTAGAGTTTGATATGAACTGTGGCAATGTGAGAAACGGAGACTGTCAAATGCACTGATGACTGGAATTGCTAAAATAAAGAAGGGGAAAAGAGGGAGATTAAAAAAAAAGTTGAAAGCTCTCTCTGGTTTTCTTAGTGTCTATTTTTGCATTTGACGTTGTATGAACTATCATGATGATATTCATCATATTAGCAGCTTCCTTTTGAAAATCATCTTCTTTCCATGTTCTTGTCATCTCTTTGGATGAATAGTGATAATCAAATGAATGAATATGTACCGAAAGCCCTTTGTGAAAGTGGATAAAGAAGTGTTGTGCAGTTTAAACGTTTATCAAATTTATCAAAGTCTTAATCATCTTAATGCTTTTATTAAAAAACAACCGGCTTTTTTGGCGCACTTGGTTGAGCGTCCGCCTCGTAATCGGTAGGTGGTGAGTTCAATTCCCACACCGCAACATACCTTAATCGTAAAAATTGGTTTTATAGCAGCTGCCTGCCTAGCGCTCGGCATTATGGGAACAGTACTAAGACTGGTTGGCCTGGTGTCAGTATGATGTGACTGGGTGAGATATTTGTGTGTGTACTCCGCTTATCTCTGTGCAGCAGCACGTTTACATGTCCCAGAGTGCTCGCCTGGCAATTGACCTAAATTGTAGAGCAGCAGGCATTAAATCAAAAGGTTGATTTAAAAACAATTTTGATTTGAAGGTGGCTTATTTAAATGCAAGTTAAATAACAAAACGAAATAGAATAATATCATTCTAGAATATTAGTTCATATTTCAATTTGGAATGAATGATTAAAACAATGAACAAATATTGTATTATCTCAATAAAGGAAGAAAAAAGGGTAAAATACCACAAGAATTAATTCAGTGCATCCCACTTTCTCTTTTTTGCCTAAGGAGCAGAGTATAAGAAATTCTAGAGATTTCTTATTGTATCTCTTATGTGCTAGGGAGTTGTGACAGGAGGATAGAAAGGAATTCTTGTTCTTTTTTAATAGGTTATAGAGTTGAAATAACGGGAGGCTTAATCAAATTTCATATTCTTAAGAAACTTCATTCTTTGGGATTGGTGATGAATTTTTGTTTTGTTATACCAGGGAATACCAATGCTTAAAGGAGGATTTATGATGATAATTTTACTTGTATGCATATATCTTTATAAGATATACAAGGAATAGCCATTTTGGGTGAAAGGTAAAGGATTTATTACCATCATAATCATTTACATTGAATTTCTTTCCACTTTGATCAGAACTAAAAATCAAGTGAAGCATCTTTTAAAAGAGTTAAGAAACAACATGAAGTGATTCAATTGTGTTTGGTGGTTATGATAATGATGGCAATGTATGTACATACAAAAATGAAGATATTTTTGTGTTCCAGCACTCCCCCTTGAAGAATTGTGATTGTGTTGATTATGATATGTTCAAAGAAGATAACCAGCCAAAATGTAATATTTGTACATATTTTCATTCTATCTAATTAGAGATCACCCTCAAATGGTCAAGTTGAATAAAATGCCTGGAGAGTTTTCCATATCTGATATCCGTGAGAGCTTCATTCGTCAATTTGTTGGACCTGATGGCGGACTGAATTTGGTGATGGATTCAGAAGACAACCAGGAGACGATAAACCCCTGGGTGGAGGGAGATCACCTGAAATTGACCAAGTCTCCGAGTCATGAGACGAGATGCGGTGGGGCTCTGGAGAAGAAAACAGCAGTGTCCTCTATCATCAGGTGAGACTGAGTTACTTTTCATATATAGAGAGCATATATATATATATAGCACAGTGGGCTAGCCACCTGCTTGTCTTAATTTCTTGGCTCAGAGTTTTTTCCTGACTTTTGTTTGATATCAGATT
>JAUEKY010000908.1:0-12242 GCA_031833965.1 Scyllaea pelagica
ACAGAGAGAGAGAGAGAGAGAGAGAGAGAGAGAGAGAGAGAGAGAGAGAGAGAGAGAGAGAGAGAGATCTCTACGCAGGGACTTTGCCTCCCTCCCCCCTTTCCCCTGAATGAAAAACAGCGGGCCTCACCAGTGGATCCCCATATCTTAAGTGCCCTAACCTCCCTGCAGATCAGACAAAAGAGTACCTCGGAGAATTTTGTTTCCTCCAAAATACTGGTTTGAATTTGCTTTCTTGTCTTGTTTGATGTACCACTAAGGGGGCAGTTTGCAAAGACATAAAATTAATAGACAATGTTAAAAAAGTCGGACTGGACAAAAAAGCCGAGCTAATATTCTGTTTTTCTATTTGAAATGGACTGATCTTTTTTGGCTCAGCAGCACATCTCATCATGAAGATATATATCAAATTGTAACCATATATTTGTTCTCTATCACGTACAGAATCATTAGATGGTATTAGATCGCAAAGATACTCTCTATATTTAAGATGTCATATTTTGTAAGCATGAAATAAAAAGGAAAATAGAAGAAAGCAGTTGAAAAGCGTAATCTAGATCCACGTCTGCCACCAGTGCTTGTATATGTCTTTCTTTGTAATATCAAACAAGCACATCATGTTTACACTACTGTGTCAATACTGCAAATCGTGTTGGCATGATATATCTATGTCAACACCGCGTATCATGTTGACATGCCGATAAGCTTTTGGAAGTCGTAAAATGAGCAGTATAACAACTTGTAACGAGCCGTAGCAGCAGTCTATCCCGTACTGTTGACAAACCCGCACTCTTTGCCGGGGTCACGATGTCCTGCGTGGTGCTCTCAGCCCTGCCGCAAGGGGGCGCCTCGATCCCAGGTCCACATAGGGTTAAGAATTCATTTCCTGGTGATTAACTACCTCTTTGGTGCTTACACCCCCACTTCCTCCTCCTTCTCCTACTGTCTCTCTCTCCCCCCTTTTTCTCGACGGTTCGGTTTTTCTTTCTTTCTTGCTCTCTCGTGCCCTTACAAACAGTCCAAAGTATTCGCGAGTATAAGGTAGCTTTAGTTTCGGTGAGCTATGCGTAATTTCACCTGCTGAAGATGATGAAATCAACTTGAATGTAGGATAGGCCACAGGGTGCTTTCCCCACCGCTTCTGCCTTCTCTTTCTCTACCCTTTATCTCTGTCTTTCTATCTGTCTCTCTCTCTCTCTTTCTCTCTCTCTCTCTCTCTCTTTCTATCTCTCTCTGTATCCCCCCTCTGCGGCTGTCTTTCTCTTCTTTTTCCTTGTTCTCTCGTGTTCTAAAAGACAGTCCAAAGTATGCTGGAATATATGGTAGCGTTCGTTACCGTGTGTCACGCGTCATTTTACCTGTTTAGAATGACAAATTCCACATGAAGTAGTATGGCCCATAGTGATCATCATCATCATCATCGTAGTTTCGTCTTTCTACCGATTCTGAAGTTGGAGATCTTGGTCCGTCAATTTTCTCTCTATGGTGCTAATTGTTTTGTATTCCTTCATCTTCTTGCCCATTATTGTTCTCACAATCCCAATCAAGTATTGCCTTTGACATCCACTAGTTCTTTTCTTATCTACTTTCTCCTCCTTTGAGATCTTTTGAACATTGCTGTATCGCCTTACATCTCCAAAATAGCGCATCTTCCATTGTTTTACCTCGGCTTGCAATCTTCTTGTTTTAAAAATTACTTTGATCAGTACTTCTACTTTTGATTTTTTTTCTCTGTCCATGGTATCTTTAATGTCATTTTATTAGTCAAATTTCAAACCTATCAAGGTTTTCCTCAAGGCTAGCTGATAATGTTTAAGATTTACTGGTGTACACTGATGTGTGTCAAATCTAGCTTTTTGCTAAGCGAACCTTCGTTTCTCTGATAGTTCATAGCTCATTCAAAGCTTGCTCATTTTCATGAAAGATGCTTTGGCCACGCCGATTCTTCTTTTATTTTATATAAAAAACTATCCTTTTCGCTAACCACATATTATGATGAAATATGCAAAGCACACGAGCTCCACAATTAATTCATATCATTTAACATCTTCTGAAATTCCAGTATCAAATCCTTCTTTAATCTTGATTTAAACAATATGAGGTCAAGTTAACACTTGTACTTATAGGCAAAGGGTATGGTGCAAAGTGAAAAATTATACAGAAGAAAATCTAGGAAAAAATGAAACTTTGCTCTTCAAGCTGGATTAACTCCTCGCACAAGCAGAATGCATCGTTCAGATGGTTAGTGTGCCAGGCCTTACTTGGGACATAGTGATGGTGCTGAGTTTTCAGCATTCTCTTTTCTCATTTGACTTCTTATTTTGGTGGTATATGTAACTCAGGGGTCAATTAACCTGCCCAATGACCAACACGCTCAGAAGATCGATGATCAGCACGCCAAGTCTCTTGACTGAGTTCCGGGGGCGGTTCTTCCCACGGATTGTCCTCACTGGAATATAATAGATTTGGATGTGAGCTGACTGCTTGAAACCGTCTTATGGTAGACAGGCGTTTTATCAAAATGGTGGTTGAATATTATATGCTGGCTTCAAATCTCAGGAACATGAGTTAACCTCAACGTCTACAAGCTGCAAATCGCTAGATGGATTGAATTATCATTCTTGATTATTCCATTTGATCTTTGTTCAATGCAATGCAATTTTGCATAGGATGCCCCTATTTCGGAGAACAGTGATAGAAAAAAAGACGTCTTACCACTATCAAAAACCACAGGGAAAAAAGGGGGAGGAAATGGAGCTAAAAAGGAGCACGGAGGGGCAATCAATACAGGATATCCTGGAGCCCGTATCGGTCATGGAGTTGATGTCTCCGGTGTCAAGCCATATTGATTTCAGTGTTGTGGCCGATGGTGACAAAACCATCAAACCTGGCCCCTGAGATTGCCTCCCCTCATTGATTCTCTTTGATTGAAGGAGCGTCCAGGCCCTCATGGAAGACCACTTTCTTAAAGTACCT
The DNA here is from genome assembly GCA_031833965.1 of Scyllaea pelagica. Taxonomy (NCBI): domain Eukaryota; kingdom Metazoa; phylum Mollusca; class Gastropoda; order Nudibranchia; family Scyllaeidae; genus Scyllaea; species Scyllaea pelagica. Next base: position 2,977 of record JAUEKY010000908.1, read on the forward strand.
GATTAACTTACAAGAGTCTCCGCAAAAAGAAGAAAGGGGAAAGATCTGACCGCTAGACGGTTATTATTAATTCTAGTTTTTCGGGGTCAGTAGGGAACAGGGGAGAGAGAAGACGGACGCGGTGATAAGATTCAAGTCGTTATTGACGCCAAATTGAATTGGTCTATCTCTCTCTCTCTCTCTCTCTGCCTCTCTCGCCCCCCCCCCCTTTTTTTTCCACCAATCGTTCCCCGTCTCTCCGTTCTTTCTTTTCTGTTTTTATCTCTCTTGGTCTGCCACTGCTCTCCATCTCTGCACTCTATGCATCTCTATTTCTGACTTCCTTTCTCACTGACTATTATTCAACCTCTAATCCTTCTGCTTTCTTCTTTCATTGTGTCTTTAAGGACCCCCTCTCTTCACAACACACACACACACACACACACACACACGCACGCACACACAGACGTATGCATTTTCCCTTCCAATTCCCCATTACATTTTTTCCTATTTTGGTTTCACTTTTAATTTTTTCACATCTCTTATTCTATCTTATATGTTTTGTACCTTTCATTTTCAATTACCCAATGTATCTTTCTTCCAATCCTTCATTTTAACTTTTGTCTCTATTTTCTATTTCTTCCCCCCCCTCTCTTCCTCTTTTACCAGTATTTCACTTTTTACAAGACTTCTGAATATTTCTTTATCCTATTCACGTGACTCATTCTCATTAACTGTTCTCTATCCTAATGTCTGCATTGGCGCCTTCGTATAACACATTTATTGTTGTAATGATTACCATTTCAATGATCAATTGCAGACACTAAATATCCAGCTATGTTTTATGTGTCTACTCCCTGGTCAGCAATTCATTTCTTCTTTTCTCTGTGGCTTATTGGAATATTTCCTGTTCTGAGTTGGTCGAGATTACATGCAAATTCTCTGTTTTACCTTATTGGTGTAGGCGTAAAAACATAAGCAAAGTCAAAATAAAAGAAAAATACAACAAAAAGCTCCGCAAAAAAATTAAAACACCCCCCCCCCAAAAAAAAGAAAAAAAAAGAAAAAAAACAAGCAACAACAACAACAAAAAAACAAACAACATACAGATCAAACCAAACCAAATAGTCAATATTTCGAAAATTAATTAAAAGGATCCAACTTCATTGATAACTGTTTTTGTATTTGTAATGTATTTGTTAATGCTGTGTGGATATGTTTCACCGGGGAATTTGAGACGGAAGGTCATTTAAGTAGAAAAATCTTCTCATTCAGCATAATTATAGAAATCATCATAGGCAATAATCTTTTATGTCAATTAATTCTCCAAAATGTTTAACCAATGCCATAGAGTGCTTATTGACAGCACTTCCAACACAACGCGAAGTCGCGGTTCGAAGTGTCCATCACTATCAATCCCTATTATCCTTGTCCACATCGCAACGCAAAAGTTGCGGTTGATAGTGAGATTGATAGTGTTGAGCGCTTTGAGCCGCGACTCTGTGCTGTGTTGCGATGCTGTTGTGCACAAAGAGTCTTAATAAGAATCAAAGAAATTTCAAATCCAGATGTCACCGAAATGGAGCAGACATTTAGAGTGTGCAATGAAAAACAAGCTAAGAATGTAAAGGACGAGTAAAAAGACGGCTGTTTATTCGAACACAACAATAGAAAAAAACAGGAAGGAACGGTACTCATATCAACAAATCATAATGAAACAAAAGCAAAGGGCACCCATCCCCACAGTTTTTACGCCCCCAGTCCTGGCCATTTTGAAATCAATGGGCGAGCAAATCTGAAGTAAACTTATCATCTTTGGTTCGTTGACTAGAAGTATATGTTTGTTTGTTTATCATTTCCCTTTGGTATCGACCAAAGCCAGTGTAGGGACCCGACATAGTATTTGACACCAGACTGTGTAAAAAATAAACCCAATCTGATATCAAACAAAAGTCGGGAAAAACTCTGAGCCAAGAGAATAAGGCAAGCAGGTGGCTAGCCCACTGTGCCCACTCATGAATGACTCAAAGAAGACACACATTGAGGTGTACATCTAGGAAGGTCAAACAAATTTTATTATAGCCTGAGATTGGGCTTGCAGCTTTAGCTATAAAAAAGATAAGCTGCTTGGCCACTGCAGGCAGTAGAAGTATATTATTATCATTAATACATAGAGGTCGTCAATATACTCAAAATGTGAACGCAGGCAAATATCCTTAATAGTAACAACTGCCCAGATCTAAGCAAGGAGAGAGAAATTACAGTTATCTAAGTGAGAAAACAAAGTCAATGAGTAGAATCAAGTCTTAAGGAAGTTTACAGTGAAAAACAAACAAACAAAAAAAAAACAAATTTTACTTTGCACAAACTTTAGATGGCAAGACCCTACGGGCACATAATTTTCAGATGACGAGCATGAAGTCAGATGACATTGAATCCATGATTTGAAGACAAACACACATTCGGACAGCGCAAGTTGAAGATGATACACAGTTTTGTATCTTGTGTGTCTGCGCATTGAATTAGACCACACATTATCCATTCCTGTCACCGCAAGTGGCTGAGCTCGGTTCACACATTTTCTTGGTGAGGGACACACAAGCTGCTTACATTACATGTTCTGGAATCAAATCTACGGCAGGAGAGAACAAAATCTGCACACTTGTTTTGTGATGATTCTCAAGCCCATTTTCAAATAAGAGCATCTCACTGTATTGGCCAATGTTTCCACACCGCTTTGTTTCATAAGTGAATGTTGAAAGCGAACCAGCATTTTGGTAATATTGTGATAGGATGATGTTCATCGTATGTCATTTCGATGGACAAATTCTTTGTTCTGCGGTAAAGGCCAAACCTTGTTGTTACCGCTCCATTTAGTCAAAGTAAACCCAGCTTTACTTATTACATGGCTACTATCATTGATCATCTCTAGTACTTCCGATGATCTGTCGCTTCCACTCAATAAAATCGTCGACATAAATGTTTTCTCTCATTTTGCATATTGTTCATCGAGTTCTGCATATTTTGATGAATGGTTTTTAATCATAGCAACGAGCAAAAACGGACCTGAAATTCTTCCACATGAATCCGAAGTTCACTATTCCAAATCTCATCTACCTCAATATTCCATCAGCTTACCAAAGGAATCTATGAACATCTTTATCATCATCTGCCTGTGTCATTATCAAAAGTGCATTTGATATGTCTGCATTTGATGTATATATGGCAAAAATGACCTCCACTAAACTAGGGTTTAAATTGGATCCCTTTCCAAAGCAGTCCTTATGTGAAAATGCAATTCACATCTTTTGCAGCTGCGACCAAAACCAGTCTTATCGTTCTCATCAGGTTTTCAGATGTGAGACTGGTCTATGCAGATGATAGAACACTGTCGCTTTCATTGGGCCATCAGCTTCTGTTTCTTATATGACAGTGCCATGTCAGCTTCTATCTCATTGAGTGCTTTGTCGTAAGATCCCATAAAGAAGGGATCTTTTTCCAGCTTTTTTGTCAACAATTTTAATCTTAACAGAGCATTTCGTTTGTTGTCTGTCAATGTCAACTTATCTTTCATTCCCCTTTTCCAAAGTAAAGTTACATTATATTTACCTTCTTCAAAGGCTAAGTTCAATTTGTTATTGAACCCTGTCAAAGTCAATGTGTCAGACACTTTTGCGCTTTCGTCATCGATCCCCGTTGGGTCTAATGGGATCAAGATTCCATGGTTGTGCCACGCTCTCATCATTGCAGTTGACACACACCATCTGAATGCCCACTCGTATTTGGAATTTTCACTCTTGCAAATTGTTGAACTTGAAATTATCCAACCCGACAAAGCGTTCCGGGCAATCAGAGTCGGTGTCAACTGAATGATATCATTTTCATAAATCTACAAAAGTGATCAACCCTCGATACTTGTAAATTGACAATTTCTTTTATCTAGGAATACTATGCATTGCATTGTTACACTTATTTCTTTATATTTTGAAGTGGTCTGATCAGTTGAAGCTGCGTTGGATGTTTTTCGGACTATTTGCGGGCTCCGACACGGCCTAAGGCCTAAATTGCGCCGATAGCACCGTAAAACCCTTAAGAAAAAAACAAACAAATAGATAAATCCTGATCAAGACGTCTACTATGAAATAGCAAATACTCTAATCTTGTATAATGTTGCATTTTCAACCATATCTATAACTCGCACAAAGTTTCACAGGTCATCAGGTAGATCTGGTTTTGCAACAAAACAGGCTATCAGATGTGTTTCAATAACATCAATACTTTCAACATGAGATGTATTCAGATGTATTCTTGACCAAATTGACCTTGAAAATGCTTTTGCGTGCAGGCTTCACTTTCTAGGCTAAAATCAGGCTTCAATTCTTGTTTGTTTTCATAAACATGGGTTCTATTTCCAGCTTTGATGCAACGCAAGAACTGGTGCTTACCTTTTAAGAACTGGTGCTCCCTTTGACAAAATTTGCATTATGTTCTTTGTCTTCATTCTTTCACTCTATATTTTGGCCAGTCCTGTTACATTTAAAGCAGAAATCATTCTTTAAAAACAGAGTTTAATTTCTTCAAGTGAAGCAGTCTAGATTTTTCTACGAGTCTCAAAGATATGGGTGTTCTTTCTACAAATTCTGCACCAATATCCACGATCGTGCCTTGTACTTATTTGTACAGTTGAAGCACTTTGTGGCGTTCTATTTAATTTCTACGTTTAACTAGATTTCTTTGCTTTGTGTCTCTTCGATTTAAATAGATAAATGCCCTTTCCAATATGTTAGTTTCATGATCTGAAAATTTGAGCTAAAAATTCAAATTATTTTCTATGCTCTCCCCCACCCTTGTCTATTCCATTCGAAAAACAGACGGCACTTTACAAAAGATCATTGAAGTAGAAATACATAAAGACTCCTTCAGCATTCCGGTTTTCAAGCTGACGAATATAAGTCTGAAGACTCATATAATAGCCACAAATTGTCATCAATTGTCAGATTTATAATCCTTGACTATGAGAGTAAATAATGCTATCTCTTCTGCAAAATCATCTTGTTCAAATGTCCAACGCGGAGGGGTTTTTTTTTTGTCCGTAAGGGCAAGTATGGCAGAGAGCGCATCTACTTTCAAAGATGATTTCAAAAACGAGAATTGCGTTACTTGTTGTATATTCTGTGAGTCGACTACAGCTCTTAGCTGGTCAATAAAACTAAACCACTCAATAGCATCTCCAGAAAAGGAAGAATATTCTAATTGTGACAAATTAAGGTTCGGTTTGTTCTTCACATCAAGTCATTTTAATTTTTCACACAATACACTGCTCTTCAGTTGTTCCAGAATGTCTGTTGCTTTCATGGTTGTTTTCCAATTTACACTGGGCTAATCATTCAAAGCACAGTTCCCATTCTGCTGAACGCATACCGGGACAACGGTCAAATTGCCGATTTTTCAAGTCTTGGGTGTGACGAGGCCAGGGAACGAACCTCGACCTACCGGCTCAAAAGAAAACAATTTGCCGTTAAAGCATAAATTAACCTCCCCCCCCCCCAAAAAAAAAACAAACCAAAAACAAAAACAAAAAACAACAAAACTAACAAAAAAAAAAGAACACCTACTTATCCAGTTAATCAAACTGTTGAATCGAAACGTACCAATGCCAAATATATATTTTTTCACTGGGTTGCTGAAATGCATCAATGTTTCGATTATCAAATTCCTTTGATTATTGTACAGCCATTTTGCCCTTTTAAAAAACTGCGACTTTTTACTCTGTTCTGACATAGTCCTGTTCTAGTTGTCTCATTGGTACAGTGGGACCAAACCCAAGAACACAGTGAGAACATACATCAGGCCAATGGTTGCAGGACATGCAATCTTTCAGTTTATCTTTTGTGTTGGATGGCTTTGTGGTGAAGACTCCTCGGCTTGTGATCGTGAGGTCACAGGTTCGATGCCCGTCGGAGACGGTGCAAAGTTGAGTCCTTGGAAAAGGTTCGTCGATGCCCGTCGGAGACGGTGCAAAGTTGAGTCCTTGGAAAAGGTTCTTTTACACTCCCCTTCCTATTTCCCACTTCAGCTACTCTTTATTTTCATGGCACTTGTAGATTAACAATGCTTTTATCTAGAAAAGCTATTCATTGTATAGTTACTCCTAACTTTAAAAGTGGTTTAAGTGCTTTGACCTGTGGAAACTGCGTTGGATGCTTTTCTGCCTATTTTAGGGCATTGACATGGCCTAAATTGTTTGACAGCGCCGTAAATCCCCCAAGAAAAAAAACAAAAACAAACAAACAAACAAACAAACAGATGCATTAGATAGGCAGGGCGGCAGGGAAAAAATAAAGAGATGAGGAAGGAGAAGTTTCAATGCAATATTTGGTCCTAGACAACTGCTTTCCGTCCACAACTCTGGAGCAGTTCCAGAGCTGAGAAAGACAGAGACATAGCCCAGACACCAAATTGAGATCAGTACATGATCAAATCGCAAGGAACAAAGCAAACGAATGATTAGAAAACTTTAAGAATGTAATTTGGCGAAAGCCTTACACAACTTTTGTTTTTGTCTGGTTAGATCATTTCCAGAGCTGAGAAAGACAGACACAGTCCAGGCACCAACTTGAGATCAGTACATGATCAAATCGCAAGGAACGAAGCAAACGAATGATTAGAAAACTTTAAGAATGTAATTTGGCGATAGCCTAACACAACTTTTGTTTTTGTCTGCTTAGATCATTTTTGCGCGCGCGTGTGTGTGTGTGAGTGTGTGTGTGTGTGTGCGGGTGTGTGTCTGGGGGGTGGGGGTTGTATGTTCTTGTTAGGAAAGTATGTAATTCCATCAAATGCCTCTCGCTGCCTGAACGGAATTCCTGTTGGCCTCCTTTCAATCTTTGGTGTATATAAGCTAGTCTGAGCAACATCAGGGTTGAAAAAAGGGCCCAGTTTTCTTTGAGCAAAGAGAAACGGAGATCCTTGGTGAAAACAGGATAACCCAATCCCCTTGATACAGCAGCCAGCAGTTCGGATTTCCACCCACCCATCATGCTTAGCGCCACCTGGCTATCTAGATTGCCCATGAAATACGAGCTTGTGTCGAAAGTGTTAATCAAGTTTGCGGAATGCACTATGGCCGGTGTATGGTCAAGGGCAATTATTCTCTACAGCTCGATACAGTGTCCAGGATGACTAGGGTATCCGTTTCAAGTCTTTCTTGTATAGCCTTTTTATTATTGCCCGAGTGGATGATGAAGAATACTGTCTGTGCGGAAGTGAATCCAATTACATACAATTCTTATGTTCAAGGACGGAACCTCTAGCATAAGCCTACATACTACGTGCGAACTTCGGTTTTGTCTGTACTTTGCGCAGCCACTTTTCTTTATGGCAAGATTCGGAGTCTTAAATGATTGAAACCAATTCGATCCTTATCTCATCTAGTTGCATTGAGTTTACATTAACACCCCAAGTTTCCAAGCTATCATTCAAGGATAATAGGGGTAATAAACTAGTTTCGATGTTTTATCAAGTGATTGAACCATGTTAAGTACTGTCTGTGTTGCTGGATGAAACGAAAAACGCAAGCAAATAGTAAGCTGTCTCAGACTGGATCCAACTATTCCCGTGTTAAAGGACGGAACATTTACAATAGGCCGAAATACTTTCCTCGGCTTTGTCTTTTCCTAGATCTGCTTATTTCTTTATGGTATGATCTTGAATGTTGAACTCCTTAGCGTGCTTATTTGTATGGAGCTGACCGTGCTAAAACTTTTAGAGATCAAATTCAAAGATTTTAGGGGAAATAAACAAAAAAATGATGAAAGCTGGACTCATTGAACTGTGAAAGTTAGATATGTATAAATAGATGAATGGATGGAAAGAAAAAAAAAAGGATAGACAGATAGATAGACTTGTAGATAGATAGAAATAAGGAACGATAAATAGATCAATCGATGGGTAATATAGATAAATAGACGGATTGATAAGGCGAGATCTATGATTAGACGGATTCTGTCTTACTTATCTACATGGACAAATGATGATAGTTCAAATTTGGTAAAATTAAGATGATCAAATATTGAATCAGGTCTCAAACATTTTAAAAATTGAAATGCTTTTCCCTCATTCAATATCTCCAAATGGCCAAGGCTAGCTTTAAATACGAACATTAGGGCTGAACTGTTTGGATACACCACAAAATGTTACACAAACCACAAGAATCTAAAGCAATGGATAAAAGAAAGTCTAAGTAAAACAACCAAAATAAAATCGTCTCTTCCCCATTTTTTTCCTTCCTCTAAATTTCCGCTCTGTGTTTTTGTTTTATCGCGCCGGAAGGAAGTGCGGTGTAAAATGTGTTTTCCCGCTAAGCTAAAGGAATTGAGGCTTTCAGACGTTGCGTGTGTCCAGCCAGTTTTTGGCCATTTAACCCCCGATCTAATAATAGATTCACATGGTGTTATCTGGGACAACATCTGCTGTGTGTCACTGGGCCGTGGTCAAGGAAGCTGATGGTCACATCAAAGCAAAAGGCATTTTAAAGACGCGCGCGCGCGCGCGCGTGTGTGTGTGTGTGTGTGTGTGTGGTTGCGTGAAGAGAAATTGCGTTATCAAAAATCAATATTCTCTGATGCAGGGGGTTTTCCCGTAACGCTCCTTCGATTTTTAATCAGGATTTCCCGATTTATTTGCTTCTGTTTTAGTGACGGGAGAAGGCATTGACAGCTCAGCAAAGGGCGACGGGTGCATGTGCGTGTTTTGGGGTGTTATTTCACAAAGCGCTGTGGTCTGTTGAAAGGATGCTACTTTCTGATATTATCTTTTACTTTCGACAAATGATGCATATACACTTAGAATGATAAATCTGTTTATCACTCAATGGTATATTGTTATCATACCATATAAGGTATTATGTTGAAAAGCCACTTGAACTTTGTCCGATACTTGATTTTAATCGTTTTATTCAAACCAGTAATTTTGGTTCATTTCTATTTTAGCATACCCACACAGTAATGACATATTGTCATCTTTCCTTATCTCTTTATCAGACACTTGCCCCCCCCCTCTTTCTCAACCATACATGCATTCAGACCACTTCCCCCCCTCTCTCTCTATCTATCTATCTATCTGTCTTTCTGTCTGTCTGTCTGTCCGTCTATCTATCTATCTTTCTATCATGTATGCGCACACACGCATACAAGAACGATGGAGTGCAGCGAATATTATGTGCTTACATTTTCTTTGTGTATTCTTCTGTGGAATAGAACACAATGGTGCATGAACAATGTGTGTGC
>JAUEKY010001019.1:0-12241 GCA_031833965.1 Scyllaea pelagica
CTATCTATCTATCTATCTATCTATCTATCTATCTATCTATCTATCTATCTATCTATCTATCTATCCATCTATTTATCAATCTATTTTTCTGTCGGTCTACTCATCTGCCGCTCTCCCTCCCCCGCCCTTCTTACTCTCCTCCCTCTTCCCCCTATATCCGCTTCTCTCCTGACCCCAATCTCTCTGGCATTTTGACAATAGGAGTGTTAAAATCTACTTTACAACAGGCCCCAAGCCAACAACTACATGCAGCATAATTTATGTCAAGAAGTTCAGCTTGCAAGACAGATTTGCCATTCTCAAACAGACAACATTCTTAACGGTCATTTACTGTTATAATGCATTGGGGGGGGGGAGGGGGAGGGGAGAGGAAGGAAATGTGAGTACCCGCGGATCATGGCAAAAATTCTACAACGGGGCCACATAACCGCAGTGGTGTTTCAGTGATAGGAGGAAATATTTACGCAGAGCTGGAGTCAGCTTTCAGGATAGAATACAGATATTGCAGGCATGTGTAGGCGACAAGTGCATCATTGTAAGCTTCTGAGACAATCTGATCATGATATCTTTGATAATTGAAATAAAGATAGCTATAGTAGACAGTTTGGCCCTACGTATTCAGCTGCCATTCTTAGCCTTGCATTTATGCAAGGATGGATTCTCAACACACGTTACTGCGGACAAAACCGTGCAATAAACTCATTGACTGTGAAGGCAATCTAGTCTTTGATGCACATTGTCTTGTAAAAAATCTCATGTCCAACGCCTTGTTCATAGTTGACCACATCATCCCTCTCATTGAACAGTGGGAATTATTATGACTTTTATATGCCTAACATTTTCATGCCTATGATTAAAAGTAACCATCTCAGATTCAAACCAATTTGGAACAAGTTGCATTTTGGTTGTGGTGTGTAGGCTATGTTATGTAAAGTATGTGTTTGTGTTTGGTGAAAAAAAGGGGGAGGGGGGGGGGGGCATGGCATCTGTTGAGCGCCGCAAGGGGGGCGTGGCACACAAAGTTTAAGAACCCCTGCTATAGTTGATCTCTAACTTTCATCATTTGAAAAAGAAAATTCAGTTTTATGGCAGACATAAAAAAAGTCAGTATACACAAAGCCAGAATCTTACTGGGCCACAGGAAACTCCGTAGTAAGATACGCCGTCCACTGTGAGATAGCCCGACATGGCCACTGTCACATTATCAAAAGTGAACGTTGTTGAATTTCCAATGTCATAGCACATGGCATTCAAGGTGTCATTGTATCCATTGGCAGTGCCCTCGATGTTGAGACTCACGATGAAACTTCCTGTAAACAAAATTGAATATTTTCTCCTTTCCATCAACTGATCATGACTCACAATATAAATTCTACAAATAATAGGACAAAAATATGTGTTGACAGCATATCAGTATTTTTGTGTAAAGCATTCAAAGCAGTGATAAGAAAATAGGATCGCAACAATATTTATGATTGGAGCTCAGTCTAAGTATATATAGATATCATAATGAAAGGTAGACTGCTGGAATAGAGACACAAAATAAGAAATATCTGCAATGGGAGTCTTCTGGGGCTTGCATGATTATTTTGTTATGACAATGAACTAATTTAGATTATCGTTATGAAATTAAATAGCATGATTGTTGTATCATGATATCAAAACATTAGAGCTAGGTAGACTTCATGAAGATATTTTTATTTATTTTCTAGAATTATTAGCTCTGCCTAGTTCAAAATCAAAATGTCACAGATGTCCACAGTATACTGAAGACAAATGGTTGAAATGTGATGTCAACCTAAAGGGATGTTCACAAAACAAAGCTTGCTTATCAGTCTAATTATATTGCTTTCTCTAACTATACATTCTCTTAATCAAATCTGATATATTTAAGCGACAGAAGTGCAAGATTACCTTGTCTGTGGCCATCCCCTGTAATTCTCAGCTCTGAATTTTCACTGTAGTGATTACGAACTTGTGCTGTCCAATACTCTGCTCTAGTGTCATCATAGGTGATGGGGAATTTCAGCTCCAAAGTGTGCATTTCAGCAATGATCATGTTTTTCTGGGCAGATGTCATTGCATCCAGGAGGGCAACCATCTTGACCTCATAGTCTGCTGGGTCTGAGGTGATGGTGACCAGGACTGGACACTTGCCTGGCTTGTCCAGCTGCAGGTTGATGAAAGTGGCCTTGCCTGAAAAAGTAGATTGCAAAATTATTTGGAGAATATATGCAATATTGATTATAATGATGGATTTCTACTCTCTACCTCCCACATTGTTGCTTTTAATATGTGTTATGAAGTAGATAGAGGGAGAGAGAGACACAGAGAGAGAGAGAGAGAGAGAGAGAGAGAGAGAGAGAGAGAGAGAATATAGAGAGAGAGAGAGAGAGAGAGAGAGAGTAGATAGAGAGAGAGAGAGAGAGAGAGAGAGAGAGAGAGAGAGAGAAGAGGGAGAGATAGAGAGAAAGAGAGGAGAGAGAGAAAGAGAGAAGAGAGAGAGACAGAGAAAGATCTTATATATTAAGTATTAAGTCACATTGATGAAAAGATCAATGAATAAAAACCAAATAGTTTTTCAACTTTCAAATCATTCTGCCTTTATATCAATCAATCATTTAAGGGAAAAATAACAGATAATGACTCATTAAATAAGCAAAAGTGGTAAAAAGCATTGCACTCACCTGTGGATGGATCAAAACTTGCTGTAGTTATTCCTCCCAGGTTTCCAGAATAGAAATTCCTATCATAGATAGATGCTGTTGCCGTCCAAGTGTGGTTCTGTATTCAGATTTGAATTTTGAATGAATAGATTAGATATTTGAAAATCTCCCCTCATCTTTCAAAATCAAAATGGCAACAGAAGCAATGCAATCATAGTGTCCATGAACTTAGGAATGATGAAAGTTGTACTGATTGAAATATCTCTTTTTTCTAATATCAAAAAGTCAGTTGATAATAATGAAGCTTCTCAGCAAGAAGAAGAGAACGTAAACAATGATGTAACTTATGATAAACACAAAAATATGCAAATGGAAAAATAACTATTAGGCATTTCAACATTTTATTGAGACAATTAATTGGTTCTCTGCAGGATGAAAATTGATGAAAAGTTAAGGGGAGGATTTGTTTGCAATGATGATTAAAATATTTGTAACTCAGCCTCCCTACAGGCTTCATCATATCAATTCCATTGTTTTAGTTTTTGTGAGTATTTTTTTTTAAGTTTTGAAGTTTAATAAGCTTAGCAAATTTGATACTTACCGCCCATTCAATATCAGTGATATCCGTGTCTGTGTCTTTGTCTTTAAGAAGGACTTCCATTTGAATGGGCAAGCCAGTCAGTCTGTTGGATGTCTTGAGGATTGCCTTGGGGCCTAAGTTGCGGCCAAGGATCTAAAGATTATAAGCAGATTTGATATATGATTATTCATATCTATCACAAAGATAAAAACAAAATAATAGAATGAAATAAGATAATTTGATTGACATTCAGAGATAATCAAATGCAGGAAAATAAAGACAAGGAAAGGAAATAGTAAACATTTCAGAATTAGACCGCTTAAAAAGAAAGAAAGGATTATGCTTGACCAGACAATAAATGTTATTGTTACTGTTCCGTTTTGGCCAACAAAATGCCTTAAAAAACGGGTATATAAATGAGACATGGACGAACAAAAGTCTGTAAGCATTTAGTTTGAGCAATGATGCATACCCAAAAAGTATCAAAATCATAGCACAAAAGCTAGACGATTTAAAAAAGACCCAAAAATTCATGCTGTTTTACTGAGTATTTCAGCAGCAAGAAGTAAAACCATTGTCCACCTAAGCTTTGCTTGCTGGCAGAAAATCCCAACCAGTGTTGAAAGTGACTGCCAGTACTCTGCTCATAGTTAATTCCTCAAATCAATATTAGAATTTGTAGAGTTCTAGAATTGAAATTGCATTGTGCATAGTGTTGAAAGACAAGAGCTTAAGTGAAAAAGAAATTAAGAAATATAAGATTTCCTAAAATTGATGATACAAAACATAAGAAATAATAACTTAAAAATCCCTTCAAAAGTTGGCATAGAATCAAGCATCAAAGCTTACCTGAATTGCAGTAGATTCAAGCGAGTAGTTAGCAGCCTCTGGTGGGGATATTATATTGAACTCCAGGATGTAATCACTTCCCTTGTTTGTGATGGCAAGGTTGGTAAAGTTGGCCCACCCATCCACAAATGTGAGAGTTGTATTTCCAAGCAGCTTTGCCCTTGGGCTTCCCCCAGACTTGATGGACACTTCCACTTCCCAAGGTGATGAAACAGATCCCAAGTAGCTGACAACATCTCCCTGTGAAACATCATTTAAACCTGAATTAATCATGTTTTATAGATTGATATTACGCTTTGGTTTCAATATTCTGACCACTCTGCCAAAGAATATTTTTTTACAAACCAGACATTTATACAACGTTATGACAGTTTTGATTCATTGAGGAGCCTACCATTTGATGACATCAGTCATGACTTGGCTCGTTATGTAGGTGACCAAGAGTAAAGAAAACTTTCCCACTATTCAGAAAATGAAAACAGGACATTTGCTCCAGTTCTACCAAAACCATACGCCTCTGTGCCAGCAAATCTGGCCTGAGCCAGAAACCCTACAGCAGCCTGGAAGATCTGCTACACACTATTGCCTTTGTCATGAAGACTAGAGAGGCCATTTAAGAATTGCAAAAGAAGATGAGGAGAAAATGATATTCAACATTCTTTTTAAATGGTGCATTCAATTATGTACTTACATTGATATCTGTTACTTTAAGTTTTGGCTGTGTGCCGAGCTCTTGACCCTCCTGTACATTTCCAACTGGCACTGTGTCTATCACGAGCTGTCCAGTTTTCTGCACAACTGTCATCACACCGGTTTGGGCTCCTGGACTTCCAGGTTCTTGAACGGCCATGTACAACACTGTGGCATTGATCACATCATCCATAGAGTAAAGATGACCCTGGAGGAATATTCAAGACACATTGTAACCTATCTTTGCCATCCTTATTTGGTAATTGACAAAATTTTATTTTCCTAAGTTAGTTGGGTAAATAATCTCTTGCTGATTAAAAGATGACATCTTTGTTTTTATATCTTTGAGCAGAATATCTTACACAGTTCAGTTTTCAGAGAGAGGGGGAGTGCAAAAATGTTATGAAATAAAAAATCATGACCTTCACAAAACATAAGCAAAAATAACATTACTCAAAAATGAGGGGGAATATATGGGATGTTCATCATTGGATGCTTTCCTCACACAAACTTCATCATCATTGTACTTGTCTCTTTACAGGAGATCATGGTCCGCCACTTTTCTCTCTCCTCTGACAATTCATTGCATTCCTCCATCTTCTTGCCAGTTATCATTCTCACATTCTTACCAAGCACTGCCTTTGACATCCTCAAGTTCATTTCCCTTCTACTTTCCCCTAAATTAAGATCATTTTATATAGTTGCGTCACTTAACATGTCTTTGTTTCCCTTTGGTTTCTTCTTGTTCTAATACCAACATCAATCAATACTTCTATATTTGATTTTTCCTCTGTCCATGGTATCTTTAAAATCTTCCTGTATAGCCAAACAAACTTACATGATTACAAATAGTCTTTCCTACAGTTGTGTAGTCAATTGTATTGGAGTCGCCAGGGTTGTCAGCAATCTCAACATAGAAAGTAGTAGTGTCTGCTTGCCTCTTTCTGCGTCCACTGTTTGATGTGTCTTCAACTATATCCACAATTCGTACCTGGCAAATAGAAATGCGATTATTCATAGAACTCATTCCTTTGTTTTGATAAATTCTAACATCTTATTTCCATCTGGAAAACAATATTAAGAGGTCATCGTTATAAAACATGTGATTCGATAAAAGAGAAAATGAAAATAATAGCGTTATCGGCTTACAAAGGAACAAATATATTGAGAGGAAGAAGAGTATGATCTTTTCTTTCTCACCTTGTTTGGATCCATATTCAAGAAAGCTGCCAAGTTTTCAACAATTTGTTCACCAAAAAATTCGTCCACTGACATTGCAGGAAGAGTAAAAGAAACAACGAAGACGTCCATCTGATGTACTGTTATCAATGAAGTGCCACATTGCACCCAAAATATCATTTGCTCAGCTCGGCTGTAAATACAAAATGATATGAATATTGAACTTAATGCATTTGTTGTAAAGAGCAATTGATTACACAAACTATGAATATCCCCCCTCCACTCCAACCTTCAAAGTAAATAAAAATAACTTTTTCAAATGGCAGAATATTTTCTCTCTATATGTTTGTTCATAGAAGTCATGATAGTTTCAACAATAACATTGATAATGATAAATGATGATTTAACAATAGTAACAACCATAATAATGATGATGAAGATGATGATAATGACAATGACCATGATAATGATGATAATGAATAATGAAATCACTAAAACTACATATCAAAGTAATATTGATAGTGATTGTGATGTTTATCATCAATGGTATTAATATCATGCACATTTACTTGAATGGTCATAGTACATAATAAAGCCAGATGCAAAACAGATGCAACACTCGGCTGCATAGAAAATCTCAATTGGGTCATATCAACAGCACTATACTTATCAGAAAACCCCTTTAAACTAATTTCTAGACTCATTTCAACTAAAGATAGATGACTGCTCCAAGAAGTAATCTTTAATGAATTAGCACCTAACCCAGAAAGCTTCTGAATCACATTGTCCACTGAATACTAAAAGTACTATGAGAATTCTTTTAATCAAAAGACATGATTTACTTCAACTTTCTACATGCACTGAGAATATCTCCTCATGAAATTTGACAACTAAAGATTTTCAACTCACCAGTAGCTGAAAAAGCATTTTTTCTAAATGCCAAAATGAACTATCACCAAAGCTACCAAAAGCATTATTTCAGAATACTTACTTACAATACTAAGGAAGAAATGAGAAATACAACAGTCTCAGATGATCAAAATACAAACCTGATGAAATTTTGTCCATTAGTTTTGTTTCGCACGTCTGGCATCCATTGATGGTTTGTGTTTTGGACTCTCAGTCTAAAGCCTCCATTTGCGTCAATGTACCCGTTGGTGGGGAGGACCACTGTGCCATCCACAGACAACTCCAGACGATTGGAACTCATGTACCACATCCCCAGCCTCACACACTCATCAGGCTGGGTGTCCAGAAGCATGTAACGCATTGTTTTGGGGTTAGTGCTTGATAAGAAAAGGTCAAATGGCTCATCTGAAACATCAAGAATGGAAATGATTTTAAGATAAGGATGCAGATGCAGAACACTTCAAAATTGTTTTATTCAACAACAATACAAAGTATGAAACCTGAATTTTCAGAAATAGACTCTACTTCATAAATCTAAAAATTCAAAGAAAGAACAAGACTGCTAAGAAAGCGTTTCTTTTTTTTTTTACACCAATATTCTTAGACTTGAAATGTTTGCATTTTAGCCATAAGAATGGTGTCAACCTTGTCTTAGCTTTGTGTCCACTTTGCCCCAATAATATTCAGAATAACTTTTATCTACCTCAGTCAACTGAAGAGGGCAAAAGTCTTTGGTATACAGAGGTCTAATGGCATCATTCAAACTCACCAAGAGCAATAATAGCTTGGAATGTGCTTAAACGCTTGCGACAAGTATAACCACTGCACCAGCCATGATCCTAAAGGATTGAAAGAAAAAAATATGGATTTGAACATGCTTGGATTTGTATGACATGCATCAGGTTACTTTTTTTGCTTTGTGAACAGTAGATGAATCTTCAATCTGAAATTCCTACAGAAATAATGACACTGATGAGGATACTTTAATTTTACCTAAAAGAAAATCAAGATACGTCTAAGATGTTTTCTTTGATGAGTCCAGCGAGAAACAAAGGCAACCACAGACAAATTTATGATTTTATAATCAACCAAGCTTTCAGGAATGATAAGAATTGGATTATTTCTTTCAAAATTGATTTGAAACTTTTTTCTTGATAATCAGACAAGCTATGAAGATAGATTGGTTGTTTTTATGTGATTTTGTTTCATAAAGTCGTTGCTTACTTCCTATCAAAGCTTAGTGGTCAAATTTTCTTAATCAAAACCAGATTCTTAAGGCTTACCTAAAACATGAAGAAAGGCAGAATTAGTAAATACAAATATATTAGAGCCAAATTGGGCTTTACTTTTAATTCTTTAAGTGGAATGTCTGATAGAAGTTTGGTTCATGAGCTATAAAGACATGGGTGATAGTTGAAGAAGATGAAGAAACAGATATCACAAAATTCTTAGTGTAAAATACAGCTTTATCCTTCTATATTTTCATTATACTGAATACTACTGCATACTTGTGGCCCATTAATAAGATCCACATAGCCTTCAGGGTGATAGACTGCAACAGGGCTCAGCCGACGAGTTTCTGTATCTGCATCCATACTCTCTATAGTGAGAGTCCTCCATTGATAGAAATCTTGACACTGATATGCTTGCCACTCACTGACATAAGTGCAATTATCTGTCTTGAAAATACCTGGATGCAAATGAATGAGTGGAGCTAAATTAACTTATATCAAAGACAAAAGAATGAATCTTCCTAAAGAGAATAAAAAAGAATATCTGCAGAGTAAGCTTTTTGATCTCCTTTAATGAAAGAAAAAATTGTGTCTTCAATAACATACCCACTGAAAATGTTTGCAGGATGCTGAAATGTGGACTGGTTAGCTTCAACATGAAAGCATAGACTTACTGACTTGTATACAAATCCTTAGAGAGTCCTTTTTGCTCTTTCTTATATAAAGTAAAAATGGCATTCAGGTAAAATAGACCTAGGCATTAACATCGGAATTGATGCCCATAAGTACCTAAAGAAACACATCTTCTTAGCCACTTTGTTATTATATTTTGTTTTCTGTTTTTTAGTTTTTTAAAGACAGCATAAAAACATGAACACTCTAATGAAAATATAAAATACTTGCTTTTAATAATTGTAGAGGTAACATACCTTTGTTTGGTGCATAGCTGTTTACATCAATCTTTTGACCAGTACTAGTTGTGAGCATTACAAGTGGTATGCGGTAATCACCCAGTCCTCTCCTTCTGTCCCCATCCCATTCATAGGCTGAATCGGGGAGCACAGCTCCTGGAGACCCCAAGTATCCTCCATCATCATCTTGAATGAGGCATTTCTTTAGACCATCACAGTCCATATCAACACAATCAGCTGAGTTGATTTTTCTAAAAGAGAAATAGAATTATTACAATTTGGTTTCTAATGATTAAGATTCCTTTAGAGATTAAAGTCAAAAGGATGACAAAAGTAACGTAACAGCTCACTTTACTTTACTCAGAGGCTGTGTTGATAAGTTGTAACATAGATGTCATGTCATGGTTTCAAAATAAAAGAAGGGCCCATAAAAGCATTTTGAAAACAAATAGATAAATAAAGAGACCCCAGGGTGCACTAATCAAAATATACATTTCAAGACAAGTGGACCTAGGGCCAATAAGAAGCTGTCAGGAGTCATGGCAATAAGGAAAGTTAAGAAAGAACAAATGATCTGGATTAGAGACTCAGTTCACCATTTTTCCAAGTAGATTTCTAATGAAGCAAATTTTACACTAATATTTCCTAATTAGATTGATTTGTGTCATTTCAAAATGCATGTTGAAAGTCATCACTCACATAAATTATTTGAAATTATGCAAAATACCATCTAAAAACTACTACACTAACACAACATACATCACAACAATCACTCAAGATGCCCAGCTATCCTTAAAGCTAGTAATTATGCCAGCTGATCTTTTGGATCTTACCTTTTGCTTCCTGAAAACAAAGGCAGATTTTGGGGTTACAGGCCAGGTAAAATATCCTGCCTTGCACAGTGTATATAGTGCCAATGTTTTCTACAAATTAAAAAACCAGTAATGTGGACACAGAGCCTTACCACTCCCCGTAAGATATAAAGTAAAGAAAATGAAAGATATTGCACAGATGATTTTTTTCCTTTCAATCATCAAAGTCCTCTCCAATTGTCAACTGAACTATTTCAAATC
Organism: Scyllaea pelagica; assembly: GCA_031833965.1. NCBI lineage: Eukaryota > Metazoa > Mollusca > Gastropoda > Nudibranchia > Scyllaeidae > Scyllaea > Scyllaea pelagica. The sequence continues at coordinate 10,090 of JAUEKY010001019.1, forward strand.
AGCTTAGAATAAATTTGTAAAACCAAAATTTTGTCAAGGTAATTCTTTTTTCAGCCTTCTTGACACACAAACTCCAGACTTTGAATGTACTTTGAAAAAAGAAAGATAAGGATGACATTAATAATAAAAAAGGATAGAACTCATAGGTATCATTACCCCAAATTTGGCCTCTGGAACAAGACCTTTGAGGAGTGCTCAACATTTTCCATGACATTGGAAGACATGTGCACTGGAAAGCACCCATCATCATTTTTGCCGTTTGCAGTGAGGATGTAGTCTCTCCCTCCAGTACAACTTCCATATTCAGCAAAAGTATTTCCTACACAAGGGAAATAAAAAGCCACAAAGGAAAAATCACATTAAAAAGAACTGAGAAGGTGATGTTTCTCAAAACGTTTTATGCTTTGCTTTGTTATGACTAATTGTAAGGGAGTTCATCCTTGTACATTCTACTTCCTCGTTTTTTCTTTTCATATCGTTTTATCAATCATGAAAGATATTCATTGTTGATGATGATATTCTATCAGGTAAATTGATCTACTAAATATTTTTATCACCTATATTATAGAAATCAATTTTTGTTACAATGTTCAATAGTTACAAGCTTGCATTTAATTGATAAAGCCATATTGATTTTCATATTCATGAATTATATGGTATAAAACTTTCCTACTCCAAAAGGGAAATGAGTGAATTTAAACAGTTAGAAGTCGCTGGAGCTAAAAAAAAGATTACTTTTTTACAAAATAGTTAATGCAATTTCTTTATTTTCTACCTGTGACTTCTGTGAGTCCCTTGATTGCTTGATAAGACATAATTCCAGCAAATGGCTTCTCGGGTGCATTATTTCCAGCTGAGCTGAAAGTGCCCATTACAACTCCTACTTTACCACAGACAGAAAGACCACCGCCTCCTCTTGCCTGGCTACTCAAAGCGATATTATCGTCTGATGAATCAACAGTGTCATCCGATTCTGAAAATGTTGCAGTTTTTCCTACAAAAATGTTTCCCTCCACTTTGACTGTTTTGTCAGCAAAGGTGTGGCTTAAAGATGGTGGTCCATTGACAAGGGGCATAACTCCTACCCCATTCTCCACAAAGATATTATTCTTGAACTCTACACTTGGTTCATTGCTGTAATAGATGCCATAATCAATATTTTTCCATAGAGTGAAGCCGTTGAAAAGGACACATGTACCATCAGCTGGGGTATCCGCCTGGAAGAGGATTACACCTGTGGAATATACAATAATCAACAAATGAGTCAGTGCTGGGTCAGTGCACTCTCAATTTTCATGTTGAAAAGAGTCCATTTCCAAGGCCTTTTGAGAGACTAAGAAGGAAGAACAAAATCTTAATCAAAGAATTTATAGATGAAGACTTCATATGGCTTCATTAGGTGAAGAATGGAACTTAATAAACCAGTTAAAGATTGTCCAGATTAGGGAGCATTTTTACATATTCATTTTGTTTGATCCAATTATCACCATACCATTTAGGATTCCATCTCATTATCAACAAAAGTGAAAATCAAATGTACCATTAATAATTAAAGCAAATTGAAGCAAAGACTGCCCCAATTTTTCAAAATAATCTTTCCAACCCTTTTTGCATATTAATCAACCTAGAAGTGGACAAACTTACCTTGCATGTTACTCCCTGCAAAATTATTTGACCACAAGTCATTACTTGCAGTGCTGCAGGCTTGACCAGCTAATCTGTAGCCTGACCTTTCAACCCCAACAACAGTGTTGTTGATTAGAACAAGGTCAGATGCCAAATTAGCTTCAATCCCTCCATCGAAGTCAATATTCAGAGCCTCCCTCCTATCCTGGTAGGCCCCAGGCCAGATATTCAGAGTCACAAGGTTGTTAGTTATTCTTGTGCCAACAGACTCAGTCCGAATGGCTGAAAAGACAATTGAAAGTGCCGCAGATATGTTTTACTGTTATTTCTTAAAAAGTATGAATAAGATATTTATTCAACAGGTGAACAATTGCTTTTTAAAATAGCTGTGAACATAACATACAAACATAATATCACTGTAGTACAACCATCACATACATGCATGCATGCATACATGCATGCATGCATACATACATACATACATACATACATACATACATACATACATACATACATACATACATAC
>JAUEKY010001130.1:0-13903 GCA_031833965.1 Scyllaea pelagica
GGTGTCAAACATTATGTCGGGTCCCTACACTGGCTTTGGTCGGTACAAAAGGGAGTCTGATAACAAAACAAAAAACAAATATTTTCCCAAGTTGGCTTTTAGCAAGGCTGCTTTCTGTTTGCAAGTTTTATAATGCAAGATCGACTTGCTTATAATGCTAAAAAAAAACAAACAAAAAAAAAAGTCAGCTTTTATATAGCGCAAATTCTACTAAAATGCCCAAAGTGCTTCACAAAGGGTCCCAAGTCAACAGCAAAGGTGAAACAAATAGGACAAGGCATGCTGCCTGCTGAGCCACTAGCGCATTTTTCCCCGACGGAGATAACGCTGTAAAAGGCCAGGTACTCATTTACACATGAGTGGAGTGGGAAAGTGTGAGTAAAGATCCTTTTCCAAGGACTTAACTTTGCGCCGTCAAAGATGTGAATTGAACCTGCGCCCTCACAACCACAAGCCCAAGAGTCTACCACTAGACCAAAGTCCCACAATGCTGGTAAATCTAGCTCTATTGTCATTTTACATTATACATTATCTTTGCACACATCATATCAGCAAACTAGGAATTCTGAAAACAGTTTTAGAAATTCAAAAGTTGTTATTTAAAAAAAAAACAAGAAGAAAGAATTTGGAAAATGATGCTCTATCTTCAAGCATCAATTCCATGGAATTGGCTCACAAACAGCGGCTGGGGTTGCAAACAGGGCTTCCTCACAGCTGAAAATTGTAATGCTAAAACCCCCTTTCAATCATCTATCTACATTACTTATAATTTCATCGACTTGCATTATTACTATGAGATTGCAACAGATGAATGGCCAAATAATGGAAATCCTGTATTTAACAGGAATTTCGTTCCAATGACACATATACGTGTAAATTAACCTCCTATATATCTGGGCTGGGAACGGGCGGTCAATAAAATAGAAAGGAAATTTTTTTTCATCCCTAGACTACCTTACTGTAGTATGTTTTAAGTATTTTCAATCGCTGCCATCATCTAAACATCATCATTACCTACCAACCACATAGATCACTCTGTTCATCCTCTGACTAATTAAAATCAAGTATTCCAAAAACAAGATTAAGAGCAGGTGAGAGGAGTTTCCCCTGTTACAGGCCTAAAATTTGGAACAGCCTTCCCTTGAATTTGAGAAAGTCCACCTCACTTATACTTTCAAAAAGAAATTAAAAACCTATCTATTTCGGAGGAGTTGTGATGAGGTCTGACAGGGATTAACAATGATTCACTGCATTTTGTACTACATTACTTTTCTTTTTGAATAGACAAATATTTCAGTATGTAAGAGTGTGAATGGGTGAACAAACTAACCCCTTGTAAAGCATTTTGAGCACGTTAAGTGGATATTGTGTTACATGAAAGCTCAAGAAAGCTCAAGTTTTATGGGTTGTTTTTTTTTTTTTCAATATAGGATGACAGAAGTTACTCAGAATAAGATGACAGAAATCACTCCGGCATTGTCTACTCACTGTCTTCTGAAGTTCTGACAGACATTGCTGGACTCTTGGGACCTTCCCCCGCAATGTTTAGAGCCTCCACAGTAATGCAGTAGAGTATGTATGGTTTTAATTCTGACAGCAGACCAGGGGATTTGGCTACAAGCCGATGGTGAGGTTTTGGCACATCAATACAAGAGTCCGATGATACAGATTCCCAGAAAGACACCTGGTTGGAATGAAATTGAATAAATTTTTTAAGATCCTTTTGTTTTGCATTTACATACCATTTTTCACTGTAAAATGAATAACTCCTTCTTTTTAAAAACAAATGTGTTTTGTCTCCATCTCTAGTCTACCTTCTGAAGGACTTTGTTCTAAGAAAGTTGTATGGAAACGAGTTCGGAATTCCTATAAAGGACAACAAATTTTTTCCTCTCGGCTTTGATGATAACATTGCACCATAAATATATTAAACAAAAAATTATGCCAAACACAAACCAGCATAAGGCTATTGCTAAAAATGTAGGGTTGAGATTAAATGTCCAAAGCATGACCATGTCAACTTTGGACACAAATCCTCCCATTGAAATCAGCAATTAGCCAGAGGAAGAAGTGGCCCCATTAACATTTTTAGGCAGCAGAAATTGGCAATATAATATAGGAAATGCTCATGATGAAAATATCACACTGATTGGCAAGGCCAGCGTTGCTTCAGAAAAATAGAACATGTTCTGAAATCCAAAAGCCTCAGAATCAAGCTCAGTCTGTACAGTGCTGCGGCGCTAACTGCCCTGCCGTACTGGAGTGGGTCTTGTCAGCTTTAGGCTGCAGGTGAGAAAATACTGAACAGAAGTTTGACGAAGGGAGTATCAACCCTAAGCCTTCATATCTGCACAAACACGAAAAAAAACTGTTGGATTTCAGTAAAGATAAGTAAAATTAAAGCATGCAATCTTTTTTTTCACAATATTCACAATTCTACATCGACAACAATACCTTGTAGCCTGTCAAATCTCCATTGGTGGACTCTGGCGGCGGGGCTGTCCAAGTTACTTCAATCTCTGTGGAGCTCATGTTGACTGCATTTACATCTTGAGGTGCGACAGAAGGAGCTAGAGAATTTCAAAAGTTATTTTCAATTCAATTATACACAGTTCTAAAATCTAAATAGTTTCCTTCATGCTCATTCAAATCAAAAACTCTAAATCGCATCATAAACTCATTCTTGTTTTAAAACTGGGAAAAAGGGGGAGGGGGTGAAGAGGATAGAGAAAAACTTTAATTATACCTTTTTTATATTGTATTCTCATTTACTATTTTCTATCAGCCATCGGTATGTACAAGCGTGTGGGGATATTGTGCTAAAGTATTTATAATGTAATCATTAAAAAATTTGTGAGCTAACAATATAAAATAGTCTGCTTAATGATAGATCTAAAGATGAATATTTGGTTGCAAACTTTTCAAGAACAGAGAGATAATATAAGCAATCAAGTGAGCTGGGAGAGTTCTATCAGATGTTATGTGAATAACACCAGTACTTTTTTAAGCTATTCCATTCTCTGCAGTTCTTAACATCATGAATGGTTTTGATTTGTTTTATAAAAGACATAAACAGGTCCAAGTATATAAGCACTTTATGTAAGCATAGTCTCTAGCTGCCACAATGAAAACTTAAGATACATATCACTTGTGGTCTAATAGTTACTTTTTGTCTTTGCAGTCTTTTTCTTGTATGATCAGATTAGTTTTAAGGTGTGCAGAGCAGAATGTGTGCTTGGTGTACATAAATGTTTTTCTACACCTAGCAAGTAAGATGAAATTGTACAGCGTTAACAAATGAAGTCAATCAAAAACCCTGAGAAAGAAAAGGAACCAGGAAGGAAAGGGAGACAGGGCATGAAAAGAGGGTAAACATGCTATTGAACATTCAAGGCATATCCATATACTATAAAGGTACAACATCAACTTAGAGAGAGAGCACTAGTTTCTATATCAAAGTGATTAAAAGAAATAAATTGGCTTAAAGCGTGAACCAGTCATAAAAGCCTCAGAGATCATGTCTTTTCATGACAGAAAATGACAATGCATCTGCTCTTTAAAAGTGTACTTATGTATAAATTACTTTCAGATATACAAGTTTTGCCATAGCTTTTCCGCCTTTGCTCATAATAACCTGAACTGTTCCCCCCCCCCCCCCCCCTCCATTATCAGTCCAGATAACAATAGCTTTATGCTTCATGAATCACTCCCTGTCAATGATCAATAACTTCTTGTTTGTATTTCACCACTGAGGTGAATATTTCTTTGAGGGTCAGCCCTGATGTAGGTAACAATCAGTTATTTACTAGCTAAGACTTCTACTCTTACAAATCCTAGCAAAATCTGAGATATTTACTTAACTTAGAATAAGGAATCAATACTGACTAGAATGCTAACAAGACTTCCATCCTGATTATATTTTGACAGGGTAGGCTAGTTCAGAATTAGTTTTCATATTCTATGGCAAGTTACTAGAACCAGGAAGTTAGCAAGCAGGTCAGTTGTCTATCTCCTTACCAACATCCCCAACGCGAAACACCTGTAGAATACTGGGGGGTCCTGGTCCCTTTACATTTGCAACCCGAATCTGAATTTCATACTTGACTCCTTCTGTCAACTTCGTCAACTCTGCCATAAAGCTGCTGTGTGGGATAGCCTTGGTCCTGAAGGCTTCTGCCCTCTCCTCTCGATATTCCACGATGTCTCTAACCAGAAAGCCATTCCACGTATCGCTGGGAGGAGGCTGCCATGTGATAAGGAAGCAATGGTCATTGCATTTTATATTTTGCACACTCTTTTGAAACCAGACATGCGGTCCATGATATTTTTCATTCATTTTTTAGCCATATAAAACATGTGATGTTTGTAAAATCAGATTGGCCCTTTCATCTAGCTGTAAAATTTGTTTTAACTTAAAGAGGAAATAGGAAATTAGACAAAATAAAAGGGGGCATCTGGTTTGAGGAAGGAGGGGAGAAATAGGAAGAAAGGAAATATAAACAGGAGACGTTGATGACATTCTGGGTGCACGTAGGGAATGCTTGAACATGAAAGAAAAAAAAACAAAGAAAAACCAGAGACATGCAATGATCCACGTACAACAATATTTGAAGAATACTGAGAAACAGAAAATGTCACATGCAGTATGTAAAACAACTTAGGGATTTTCATATCAAGCAAATCAAACACTGATATTCAATTTGAGATTCTTCCAATTTGTTTTCAGAGTAAAAATTTGAAAGTCTTTGTCTCCAACTGCTATTCAATAGCTAGATAAATTCAATGTCTGTAATTGACCTATTGATCTAGATATATGATCTTTTATCCCAAGAAAGTTAACTAAACCATTAATATGACAGATCCAATCCAAGTGGTAACAAATCAACCAAAATGCTGAATACTTCAGAGATGTTACTGGGATGCATTGATAACAATCAAGAGCTAATGTCCCGTAATCTACTCAAATGCTGAAATTTGATTTGTAGGTGCTTTCATGTGTATGTGCACGTGTGTGATTAAAAGCACTAATTCAACTGTTTTGTGGATTTTCCAAACAACAGAAAAAATTAGGAACATCAATGACAATGATAATAAGCCACAAGAGAATAAGACTCCTGAGCCAAAAAACTAAAATAAAAAAGGAATAACACTGACAAGATTACAACACCCAAAGAAGTCACACAAAGGAAATCACCAAAGCAACCAAGAACGAGAAGAAAAATAAGAATTCGGGACAGAATCCTGCAAGCAGTACATTCTCCAGAGCACAATACGCAATTTCCAATTGGAAGGTGTAAAGAGCCTCAACAAAATCAAATGAGTACCAATCTCCAAAAAAAACAATATGGCTTGACTCCAAGGTCCGCCTCCTTTCAAGTTGTTGGCCTGAACACTACTGATGTATTTGGCCCCGTGCTGTGCCGGGGCAATCAACTCTTTGCCATCCAGGTATTGGTAGCGCCAAGGCTGCCCAGGGGAATCCTGACGATATCTGACCTGGTAGCCCATCAGAAAGTCACTGTTCCAAAGATCTACCTCTGGTGCCTTTAAGTAGAGTAGGAAAAATTCTAGAGCCCCAACACACAAAGCAAATTATAGATAAAATCAAGGAGATGAGATGGATTCAACTATACAAGAAAACCTTCAAGGGACACCACAAACCATGCTTTCTAAAATGAATTTTTGCACTCGCTTCTAGTGTTTGAAGCATTTTTCTTTGCTTCAAACTTTAAAACAGCAAACCGGAAATAAACATCCTGGGCAACAAATGCAGCAGATTCCAGACAATGTTTGGTATGAAATGGGTTGATGAAATAAACAAATAAACTAACAAATATGCAAGCCACTGGCAAAATGAGAAAACAAAAAAAAGTAAATTAAAAACAAATTACAAAAACAGTAACTTTTGAGTTGAATGAACAAAACAATGAACTTGAGTGGGCAAACTTGATTGAATTTCTCAAAAAACAAATGACAAAAGTTTTTTTTACTTGATATCCTTAAAACCTCAAAATATTGCAATCTATTAATTTAACTGCGAAACATTTTTTTTACTTGAAATCCTTAAAACCTCAAAATATTGCAATTTTGGTATTTTTACTGCAAAATACCAAATAAGAATGGGCTTACAAAAATCCAGTTGTTCATCTTTCTGTGTGAGTCATCAGTGACTGATAATCACAAAATGTGAGCATAAATGATGCTTTTAGGCCCTGGGACATGCAAGTTAGGCAAGTTCGGCCTGCATTTATTAACTGTTAGGATCAGATGTTTGTGAACAGTTGGAGGCAAAAAGCAAAAATAAGAGCCATTTTATAGCAGAGATGAAGATGATAAATAAGTCAATACTTCTTAATTTCTTCTATGAAGGAATACACAATTATAAGAGTTAAACTATACACACATTTTCTCTCTTCAAAGGTCATTGAGCAGGGTAAATAAAAGAAAAAACACTTGAATCTGAATAGTCACTCTGTTTCCTTGTTATCTGTTATGGTAGGACTAAAAGAATAAGGCTGCTCTATATATCTAAACTATCGCCAAATAAGAAGTAAGTATGGACAATCTCCAATGTCATGAGTTTTATTAGCAGGACTAAAGAATAGGGTAGTTGCACCTGAAAACATGAATTAAAATATTTTCTTACCTCCCACGTAATTTTGATAGATGTGGGCGTTAATGCTGTAATTTGGACATTTTGTGGGGCACCATCTGGTCCTGGAATATTTGGGGGAAGGAAGACAAATTATGAAAAAAGAAAATATATCATTCAAGCACTTCAAATCAATGAAAAATGGAAAAATAGCCTTTTTGCCTATCAGCTACCTCTGCTCTGATCTGACCCACAGCACAATTTCTACACTTAATAGCAATTAACACAGAGACAATTTTTTTTTTCTTTTCATCATTTGTCCACTGCTAGTGTTCTGTTTTAGACTACTACCAGGGATATAAATGAAGAATTGAAAAAAACTCTTTAACTTTCACAGAAAATTAATCCAACAATGAAAAGGCTGTGACCTCCTTTCTTACCTGAATCATTAGATGTTCAACACTATTATTTGACTGAGATGTATCTATAATTTTGTTTCTGCTCTATTGCCATCTGAGACTGGGGCAATCAACTCTTTGTCATCTATCTATGGAATTTCTTCATCAGATCAAGTAGCATTTCATAACAATGACAATTATACAAGCACTTCACACTCACTACAGTTTATATAAATTGAATAAAACCACATCACATGGATAGATTATATTGCAAAATTAAAAGAAAACAAATCAAATGACCAGTGACATCAAAAGACCAAAGTTAAACCAGATTATCAGATCCGAGTTAAAGAATGAGCTCAACTCCAAACTACCACATTGTTATTAATCAATCTCAATAAGTATCCATATCAGCATTACTTTCTAATTAACATCCTTGCTAAAACACTTCTGATGAACTGAAACCGATTCTTATCTCTTTTCTATCAGAGCCTAAACATCCAGCAGATGACTCAACAGAGACATTGCATTTTCTACTTACTTTTGTTTTTGCTATTGTTCAGTAGACATCTAGACTTCTGGTTTAGAAATCATGCAGTTTCAGTTTAAAAAATGGAAATGGTTTTAATTCTGAACATTTTATTTCGAAAGCTGGATTTAGGAGCTCTCTAAATCCTTAAAGCTCCAAACAATTTTTTTTTTTGGGAAATTTGATTGTAAAAAAAATAGTATGAGTGGTAAATAGCAGATGACGCCGACTTCCTAAATGGACACCGACAATAATTATAACCAATGTGTCTCTGTATGTCTAAATAGAACAATGAATTGCAGGTATTATTTTAAGGGCAAGGATAAAATGTTGAGATATAATAGTATATAAGAGGGAGGAAAAAAGATAAGATAATTGACAGGGGAAATTCATCATTTTAAAACTTCTGAAATCAGAATAATTCTGAAAGATTTAATCCCTGTAATGCATGATACATAAACAGAGTATTAAAGAGTGCTACCACTACAGCTTGTTGAAGAATATTAGTGAAAAAAGAATACAGTGATAAATATTGGGTTAACAAGACCAGTCATAACTATATCAGAAGTGATACAAGTGTCTGAGAGATATCTTTGTACACCGTGTCACAAAGTACAGCTGGTATGGGTAGAATGCACTGGTCATCAAAAGTCCCGATACCGCTGAAGACAATTTGCATTGCCAGAACTTTATTTTCATTTTTAAAAAGCTGGAATTACCCGCATATGCTGGAAAACGTTTCCCTCGTGGTTAATGGAATTCCATGAGTTTTAAGGGGGTTTTTTTTCGAAATCATGATAAAGAGTCAGATAACAATGTAAGAAATAAAACCTATTGGTTTTCTGAGTTTTTCAGTAAGTTTGTGGTCAATCTAAACTTAAATGTTTGAAATATATATTTACCTATTTAAAATCTGTAAGACTTTTTGAGTAGTGTTTCATAATTAGGATTCCCATGTATAAATTGGTAACATTCACAACAAAAATGAAATAGGAGTACTTGAAAGCCATTTTTTTTTCAATCGGATTAATTAGCACAAAGTTCTTATCATGTGTAATTTTAAGCAAAAGACACCACTCATGAACGCTCAGGAAAGAAAAAAATGCACTGTCTTTTTCCTAATGTTTAGATTTAAATTTCTATATTCAACTTAAGTTTTCATCCCCTTGAGACAATTAGTGGTAAGACTTGCACAAATACAGAAGCGGAAGTCAACCAGGACAATAAGGACAAAATCATTACACAAATACTCACTGTCAGAATCTGTCTGTACCTCGGCTGACTCAGGACTGAAATCGCTAGTACCAATATCATTTCTAGCAGCCACTCGGAAAGTGTAGAAAGAATTTGGTTTCAAACTATATGAGAGGATGTAAAAGAAATTGAGCTCTTTTAAAATTGGAAACATGATCGTGTTCCTTTTTAATCAAAGAAAAACTTCTTTGTATAGAAATTACATTTACTGCTTAGCATAATCTTATAGAGGGGAAAAAGGGCAAACTAGTCCCTTCTTTCTAGTTATTCCATTCAATGCTCTCTGAATAAATATCTTTTTCCTCACACCTTAAACAGCTCTCCCCTCCAAAAGGGAACAACTTATCTCCATTTTTGCAATTTTTGGGTTTTCCTGATAAATTGAACAACCAATAAACCCGCGATATTTCGCACTGGGCTAGAAAGTTCTATCTTATCCCCTTCTACCAATTTTCAAGGTAGCAGAGAGATATATCTCCATCTTTTCAAATATTCATCCAGGCAAAATAACAACTACGGGTTTGTCGATGGCAGACCAATGTAAATCTGTAAGAATTTGTGGATATTTATCACGCTGCTGTTGGCTATGATGCCAGATTTTGGGTGAGTCAGTGCTTCAACTGTGGAGTTACGTTGCTCAGCCAAGTGAAAGCTTCTATTAGGTACTCAGTACTAAATTTTCAAAATCAAAACTGAGATTACTGCCTTATTTCATCAAAAAAGATCTGTTAATCCTGAGAAAAATTATACTGAATTTGTTTATGTGCAATCAAAATTAAGAAAGTTATGAATACTTATCTTTTCAAAAAATCTAACAAATTTGCATTAACTCAGTGGGCCATTTTTGCAGTCTTGTTAAAAATTAACTAGACAACCCACACTAACCAAACAAACTGGACACACTCTCAACAACTTGTTCTCAAACACAATTTTTTTCAATGGTTTCTGTATGTTTTAAATGGTAATTTTATTTGCCCAAAAATACAATCTCCCCAAATTCACCCGTTTTTGCTGACAAGGGAGAAAAGGGCAGTTCGTCAGGAGAGCTTGCCTTACAAGCTGGTGACAACACATTTGACTGATAATACTGTGCGGTTTGTCATCTGATCATCTGACGAAGAAGTCTAAAGTAAATCGTGGCGAGGTCAGGCTAAACTAGTCCATTAAAAAATCCCATAGTATTGCAGACGAAAGATTTATCTTCATTAAGGTGAAATTTCATTTATTTGTGTGAGAAAAAATGCATTCAAAAACTTAATCTCCAATTTTCAAAAACTTTTCCTGCACCTATCTACAGCAAAAGAATATCACCGTAAATGTCATTCTCTCGATTTAAAAATAGCAACCAATGAAAATGTCCTGAAGCCATATAGCCCCCTTACCCTGTAACAGTGTAGGTTGTACTGTCAGGTCCTATCGTTTCATCCACAGATTGCCAATCTCCTTCCTGCAGTTTGTATTGAATAATAAAACTCCGAACAGGTCCATAATTGTCTTTACCCGGTGACCAAAAAATAGCAACCGATCGTGACTTTATGCCTGGCAGATCAACTCGTACATTGGTGGGGGCATCTGGCCGATCTGAAATATTCATTGCATATAATGGAATCACCTATCTTCATTATGTATGAAAGCAGTGAATAAAAGTAAATATGGGTTTGATTCAATTGCCTGTAGTGTCCAAGCAGTGTATCTTTGTAGATAAGGCTGCAAGTCCATTTCCAGACTACATACAAATTTGTTTGACCTCCCTAGATATACACCTCAATGTGTATTTTCTATGAGTCATTCAAGAGTGGGCACAGTGGGTTAGCTACCATCTAGGGAGGTCAAACAAATTTTAATACAGCCTGAGATTGGACTTGAAGCCTTATCTATAAAAAGATACTCTGCTTAGCCACTACAGGCACCAAACTTACTGAGCCCTATTTTTTAAAATAAGTAAGCATGTTAAATTCCCCCCCCCCCCCCCCCACACAACAAATGAAACAAAAATAGCAGGCAACCAACATGTCTAATATAACTAAGTTCCCTGGTGCTCACAACATGATATCTCCTTTCCATCATTCCATCATTACTGCACAACTCCAAAAAATACACCTCACAGGAGTTAATTTTATTTTTGTTAACAAAAAAAAAAAAAAAGTCAAGATGCACTTGTTACCTCTATTGCCAAACGTGTAGACCTTGACAGAGGCAGCTTCCCCCCATCCATCTTCAGTCTTGGCCTGCACTGTGAAAATATAGTTTGTCTCCTGGTCTAACTGCTCCACTTTGAGCTCAAATTCTTTGGAGCTCAAATCCTTAGCAGTGTTCTCCATCACAGACTGAGGCTCATCCTCCCGCCGGTAAGCCACCCGATAAGCAATGATGATGCCATTCGGTTCCTCTGGTTCTTGCCACTTAATGGTGGCAGATGTCAGAGTCACATGAGGAAAGTAGATATGTACTGGAGGACCAGGCTCTGAAAAAGACAAAAAGAAATCTTTACTTTCTCACTTTTTGAGAATATGAATGATTTTGCAAATGATCAGTTAAAACTCCAATCTAGTGGGACATCCGGGATTTCGTGGAGATGAAATTGGAAAACAGGACAGAAACTTGCATCTCATATATCAGTCTTCTCAATTTGATTTAAATGAGAGGTAAATACAGTTATCGCAGGTTGTAATTTGATTCCAACAACAAGGCAAGGTTGAGTCCTTGAAAAAGGTTCACAATTTTCCCACTCCACTCAAGTGTAAATGGGTACCTAGACATTGACAGCAGTGTTCCTGTCTGAAACGGAATGTATTAGAGTCTACCTTACAGGCTGCATTTCTGGTACAATGTATTTCGTGTTGCTACTGGCTTAGAACCCCTTGTGAAGCCCATTGAGTATGTTCCGTGGATATTTTGCAATATAAAAGCCCACCAACTTTTCATCTTATCCAATCTCTAGAGTAAGAAGCATTACATCCTTAACATCATTCCCATGTTAAGGTATCTCTACTTTAAACAAGCAAACAATTGTGAGCTGAATCCCAAAGGTATGCATACTAGCGAAGCTGCAAAAAGAATAGAGCTATTCCAAAACTGTGTAGGTACCACAAAATTGGATTATATCTCAAGTTATTTTATGTATAAGAAATGATAAATCTTTTAGTCACAGAGACTTGTTATGGGTTTACCCTTTGTAAGCTCTCCTTCTTCACTTACAAGATACACAATAGAGTGATTGGTATGCAGGTAAAGTTTGATATGAGCTTTAGAAATGCTCTTAAGCTACTAGATTTTGTGATCAGTTGACATTGAAAGTAAAAGAAACAATTCTTGCAGTTTATTGACACTAGATCTACTCCTTGTCTTTACTTTACATGTGTATAGGTCAGCTGCTTGTAGTTGTAGCTCTCTAAGTACTCAGACTAGAGAACTAATGAGTAAAAAAGATTTCTTGTACACTACAAATGATGATGACGGACCTTTCGGCAATTGTTCTATAGTGGAATCTTAAATCTGATGGGCATGAAATGTGAAAACGAATTGAAAATACTCCTCACCATCTCCGGATGTTCTAACTGGAAACACGCTGCTCAGCTTTCCATCTCCCATGCGGCTAAAAGCAAGGATTTGAATGTCATATCTCACATACTTGCGCAATCCGGTCAGCTGTGTGCTGAGAGTGTCTTCACCGTCAACTTGCATGAATTGGGATTTTGCATTGGGAAGGTCTGCCTGGTATTTGATCTGATCGATTATTACAAAATGGAGTGGATGAATTTCTAATCAATTTATCAAATAAAGAGAAATGATATAATACTTTTTGCCACTAGTGTCATGAAGAATAAAGACAAAACATGAAAGCCAAAAAATTGTTTAGTACAACATGTAATTACTGCAAAACCAGTCACAAAGCTGAATACCTCATACCCTACTGGATCAACATCGATAAACACATGTTGAATCACAATAATGTGAATGTTGCATCACAACATTTCATTATGGTGATTTCAGTTCACTTAAAACACAAATTCACAATTCTACTAAAAGTAAAAGTAAAATGAGAGATAAAATATACTTTTTACTGCAGCCATCCCCTATCTTTAGAGTATGTGATACATCATATAGATTCACACAACTTTAAAAGCCCTGAGTTCAAAAGCATAAATTCTATTTACAGTCAGATCCCAACCAGCCTCAATAAAGATACTCAAATCCCTTTGAGAGAAGAAAACTGGGTTATACTAAAACACACTAACCTTGTATCCCTCAATGATTCCATTTCTCTCCAAAATAGGAACAGGGGACCAGCTGATATCAATACTTGTTGACGAATCTGCATATGGTTGTATTTTGACTGGACTCGCACTGGGCACTGGCGGTGGCATAAACGTGTTGGAGAGTTTTTAGAAAATTAGTAAGAGAGAAGACAAGGAAAAGGTTACAGCTGCACCAATGCTAATATAATGAAGTATGACAAATTCCTAATCGTCTCTCTAATAGGGAAATACCTATTTCAATTTATGAGCATACAAACAAAGATGAAATTAAAAAGAAAAAATCAACTTAGTTTAATGGCAAGAATAAACTTTTGACCTCAAAGAACACAGTACACCAAATATGTGACCCAATTTCTCAAAGCAGGTATCAAGTTGCGTTTGACATATCCAACCATTTGCACCATAGTAAAGCTATGCAATTAAGACCAGCAGGTGGCTAGCCAATTGTGCTACTCTTGAATAACTCAAAGAAAAACAACATTGAGGTGTATATCTAGGGAGGTCAAACAAATATTTTTTGTGAAACTGAGGTTCTAAAGGGGAGTCAGTAGTGAAATGTTTTGATTCTGGTTGATCAAAAAAATTTCAAAGTAAAGGCATTTATAAGTTAATTGAAAGTCTTATTCTGCTTTAATTGTTTTTTTTTAAGGCCAGAGCTTTGATTTCAAGCAATAATCTGAATACACCCTAGGATGGACCCTACCCACCAAAAACTTTGATTTCCTCAGTTCGGCTCCTGTAACTTAATACCTGCTATGAGAGTTTGGGTCACATATTTCAACAAGGTACAAACACATAACTAGAATCCTCTCAACAGATTAAAACCTGACATTGTTCCACTAAGCCAGTTGGACCAGCAGTCCCCTGGCAT
>JAUEKY010001131.1:0-12238 GCA_031833965.1 Scyllaea pelagica
TATTATAGGTTTCACTGCATGGTAGACCAACTGGCTAATCTCAGAGTGATTCATGTGCAATAACATTGATCAATTGAGAAATTGTAAAAAAAGCTAAATGAAGCAAAGGTAGGACAATAAGGAAAAACACATAAATATGGTCTATCATTGATAATGTATGGCAGAATTTGTACACACGTCGTGAACGGTCACACTACAGCCTTATCTCTTGCCATTCTTTCATTAGTTTATTTGTACTGGAACTCTGAAGCTGAAGATGAACTCAAGTAGGAACTGTACAACATAAAACACTATGTAAATAATGGTACCATTAAAAATACACTGGATGTACAGCTATAAGGGCATAGTTTCGTACCGTGAACACCGATGCAACACGAGTATGTACCGTGGGCTGGCCTAGTGATAGGCGTAATAGGCCCGCCTATCCATGGCCAGTACGTACTCTTTCGTTCTCGGCTGTTCGTTTCACCCAATTGTTTTAGACGTTAAAGAATTGTTTGAAGAACATTTGAGTAGAACGGTCTCATTAGGAGACTACATCTTGTTTTGTTTCGTTTTCATGTTCCCTTTAGTACCGCCCAATTGGCAATTTAGGGACTCAACATGGTGTTTGACACCAGAATGTGTCATGCAAAAAGTACAAACCCAATCTGATATCAAATAAAAGTCAGGAAAACTCTGAGCCAAGAGATTAAGATTAAGATAAGCAGGTGGCTAGCCCGCTGTGCCCACTCTTGAATAACTCAAATAAAATACACATGGGGGTGTACATCTAGGGAGGTCAAACAAATTTTAATGTAGCCTGAGATTGGACGTGCAGCCTTATCTACAAAAAATACGCTGCTTAGCCACTAAAGGCAGTAAGAGCAAGCAATGGTTCTATTTCCGCTGTAGCCACAAGTAAATCTCATTGTTTTTTCTTTTAAAAGCCTTAATCTATTCATGGCACCACGATCATCTTGCATCTTCACCTTCTGCCATTGTTCTCTTGGGAGATGGGCTGTTTCCTTGGAAAAGAAGAAAGACGAAAAAAAGGATAATACAAAATCCCTTCCCCCCTGCAGAATCAAGAAGGGACAGGGAGGGTTAAAATTAACGACAAAGAGGATTGATTGACGTCATCAAATCCTGCGCTGCTTTCAGACTTCTTCTTTGAACATTATAGTAATAACAACAATGACAATAATGATGATAATGATGATAATTGATGCTAGCGACGACCAAGCCGAGGCCAAACATGGTGGGAGTTTTGCGTTTTTAGTCGGGGCTGTAGACTGTAGGCCGACCCGACATGATTATTGTACGCATTGAGTATTGAGACCAGCCAGCCTGCCTGCTGTTGTCGTCGCCAATCTCTAGACCTTAACGATTTTTTAGCCGCTGCCTGTCTGTCGTCCAATGAAAGGACGGCCTCGGCACTCCCCTTTCTCTCGTCTCCCCCTCCGACCCAGGCAGGCAGTGGCAGCAGCACCCAGCCACCAGCAGCAGCAACCGTCGCCATGCCGTCTGCACGTCCGCCAGCCGGTACACACTCCCTCCCATTGCAACCCCTAAGTCTAACCAGCCAGCCAGCCAGCCAGCCGCCCACCTCTATGAAAACCCAACCCAACCCAACCCAGTAACAACACACCACATCATGTATCCGCCGGTCCAGTCAGTTGGCAGGGGACCGACTCGCCCCGGCGCTGAAAGCCTCTTCTCACTGTTACAACTCCCCCTCCTCAATAGCTCCTGCGTGTGACGACGAAGAACCGAGCTGACTGGCGAGGGCTCAACTTGCCGATCTCTCCCGAGTTGTTTTACGCTTTATACGTTATACATTATACACTATACTAGGTCGGCTGCGTCGGGCGTTGTTGTCGATTCGAGCAACGAGCCTTGCCTTGCAGTGCTTCAAGTCAGACAGGAAACGAGTGTGGCCGGTGTGGGATTTTTATCAGCTGTGGAGGGTGGATGTGTGTTGCTGGCTTCCCCTTGCCAAGCCTGGAAATAAACTGGAAAGGAGGTGAAGAGCAAGGAGAGGCAGAGGAAGGGAGATTGAAGTTAGGGGCCAGATACACGAATGAGGTCATGGGATCTTTCATCCTACAACACTTCCTGCCTGTGCTAGCCTACTTCAGAGCTCGAGCTGTTTGATAAAGGGCGACGAACCATACGCTATACTATAACACACCGACTGGTAAAGCAGTGAAAAAAACATCGTAAAGGGACATACACCCCCCCCCCCCCCCACACACACACACACATACACACGCCTGGTGTTGGGCTATCGTTACTCCGAAAAGATCTATAGCGGGGGGAAGTGATGCAGCCACGCTAGTGGTGTTTTATTCACGCGAATACTGCAATGAAAGGGACTTTTTGTCCGCCAGCACGAAAAATTGAGGTCGGCAGGCGAAGCGATATCATGGTATGGAATGTTTGATCACAATCCGGTTCTCATGCTGACACCCATAGCTACATTTTTTCTTCACCCCCCCCCCCCAAAAAAAAAAGAAAAGATGTATTGTATGCCGACAAAAGCAAATGAGCAGCAGCATAAAATACAAGGGCATTAAGTCAAGCAAAAAACAAAACAAAAACAAAACACACTTACTTAAAAAAAACAACTACAGTTTCGAACACAAAACAACCACAAATAAACTGCAAAGAATACAACACGTTTTCTTGGCTTGTGAAATAGAAACTAGAGAGAGAGCGGATTGTTGATTTTCCAGTAATGCGTCCGCGTCCAAAGATATTAAATAGTAAGGTCTTTTAAGACTTTTGATGAACTCTGATTCTATGCCTTATGTTTAAAGTCATGTAACATGGACATGTCAAGAACCTCAGGTTGTTTATGGTGCTTTTCGGTTTCCATTCAATGATTCATTCATAAATCCATACCTCCATTCACTCACCCTCTCCATTCATTCATCCCTTCACTCATTAATTCTCCTTTCCCTGCGTAGAACGCAAAGGGGCGGTGCCATTGATAAGCCAGCCTTTCTTCGGCTTCTCATTTTGTGTACAAATTGCATCATTCTTGCTTTTTTCCCGATTGGCAACTAGCCGCCCCCATCCCAACACACACACACACACGCGCGCGCGCGCACACACAGGGAGAGAGAGAGAGAGAGAGAGAGAGAGAGAGAGAGAGAGAGTAGATAATAAACAAAACACAAGTAAAAAACCCCGCGAGGATGGACTCAGTGCATGTTGACAAAATACCACCAACACAAACGACACACGTCAAAATCATAACGAGCAGCTGTGCTTGACCTTTCCCGTGACCTCGCTCGGACGAGTTTGTCGATGGCTGAGAGTGCGATCAGGACAGAGACACCAGGCGTGGGCACAGGGACACACTCCGTGCTGAATTACGGTATTGTCTGTCTGGTGTGTAATTGCTGTGCTAGCGTGACGACGACCAGGCCCCAGCACTGACACTTACACTAGGACTTCTTGTACATAGTATGTAGACTCATACAATATGTACAGTGAAACCTCGTTATACCGCCAACCAGGGGACCATTAGAAATCTGGCGTTTTAAAGAGAATGGCGGTATATCCAGAGCTGTTCCTGGCGGTCAACAAAGAGATGGGCTTATGATATGATTATATAACATCGCTAGATATAGAAACAGATGGAATGGGGGAGTCTCGATGATGAGCACATCTTGTTCTTGTGCTAAGTAGAGGAATTATAAAGTGAAGAGATGGGTGTGGGATTTATTTCACCTCCAACGTTTTGAGCTGGCGGTATAACGGGAAATATTTTCTATGCCAACCTAAGGTATGTACCTGATTAAGTATTGGCGGATGGTGGTATAGCGGTTTTTTTCCACTGTTTTTAAATAGTAACCAGACCGTACCTCAGCAAAAAGCAGGCGGTAAGGGAGAATGGCGGTATAACGGGTTTTCAGTGTACATTCCATCGCCGTTTTGTGTTAACTTAACCCGTGACAGAATATTGAGATCAGCTGCCTTGTATATCACCACCTTTTTTTTTAAGAGAATATCTTGAGACAAACCCACCCCTTCCCCCGTCCCAAGATATCTCTTGTCTCTTGGTTCCTCTCAAACTCATCAACACTTTTGGTTTAAGTGATTGCCTAGAACCCGACAGGTTGTTGGTTAAATCCATGCCCAATTTCCCCAAATTGACGATTGATTATTAGCATCTGTCCCGCCTGGCGTTCGGCATTACGGGAAGAGTGCTAAGACAAGCTGGCCCGATGTCATATAATATGATATGGCTGGTAGGCATATTCATATGAGTCACCCGATTATCTCTGTGTGGCAGCACATCAACTAGTCCAGAATACTCCGCCGATGTCCACGGCAAATAGTGTGTTGAAACCGGCCGTGAAGCATTAATGTTGAAACGTTTTGAAATCAATTTCACGGAGGCCTAGTCAACGCCATTTGTAAAATTGGACTGGGCCGAGTAATCAACCACTAACCTTCTTCGGAAAATGACTTTCTGGCACCTATGTTTTTACTTTTTTTTTCTTCTTATCATTTTCGCTGTAAATCTTGCCAGCTTTTTTAGTATTCAGCCCGGGCTTTCTTTCTAGCCATGGAGGTTTTAACACTTGAAAGTTGTTAACGTGTTTGTTCATTCATGCATTTATTCATGTTCATTTAATTTTTCATTCACCTTTTCGTATACACCTGAAGTCGTGTTTTGCTGCCGTTTTGTAGCAGCGTTACAAGCGATTTTAGTCAAATAGACGTTATCACAACAGTCATCAACTCTTGTTAGGTTCTGTCGTTTACGTATGGCGTGGGGCATGGGAATGTGATTTGTTTGTTTGGTTGTTTGTTTATTTGTTTATTTTTTTTGTTCATCATACCGCATGATTTTTTTTCTTTCTTTTTTTCCTAAACATTGCGCCTGTAACTGTAAGCGAAGAATTACGCATTTATTATCTTTCGTTGCCGTGATAAGTTTTGTTAGACCCAAATTTATTTAGACTTCATTTTATTCACATATTCGGGCCTACCGAAGTTTATTCTTGTTCTTACTGAAACTGCGCCGTTGTTTATTTTGTTTTGAGATTTTTCTTTGATTGTTTCGTCTTCATGGTTTTCTTTGTTTCAGTGTTTGGGCTGGCAGAGATGTAATTCACACATTTCTCCCTTACTTGAATCGTTCTAGTGGTCTTCCAGTAGAGTCAAATGTTAGCCAGATTGCAACCGGTGACGATAAGTCATGACTACGATGATTGACACCTGAGGATAATGCCCCTCTCAGCTCGACATGGTGTAGACACGTCATTCAAGTCCATAACCAGAACGGTTGTTTCATTTAAAAAACCTTAAAACGTTATGGTTTAACGCCTGCTTCTACACAAGCTAGGTCACATCGCCGGCGGAGCACTCTGGACACGTTATCGTGCTGCCACACAGAGATAAACGGTGAACTCACACGAATATCTCACCCAGTCACATTATTATACTGACACCGGGCCAACCAGTACGATTGATTCAAACTCATTGTACAACGACGATGATGGCACGTTAGGAGAAACTGCGAAGCTAAGAGTTATCATGCTCAGCAGAGTTCATGTTTATCTTTGTGTTTGAAGCTGCCTTTTTGAGGCGTTGGATGATTCAGTCGGTAAGCATGCTTGCCTCTGGTGGTGGCAAGGAGGTGTTGTCGCAGCAGCCAAGGGTTCGAACGCTACTGACATACAGACATCTCCCTATTCTTTCTCCCCAAAGATGACTTTGTCTTTTTCGACACTGTGCGGTACTGCGTCGTATAGTATTGTCAATATAATATCTTTCTTATGTAGTGTGGTCAATGTTGTGCCTTTTCTTTCATACAGAAAGAAAAGCATTCTACGGTGACGAGCAAACAACTAGCGTAGCTTGCGTCAAGTGAGGAGTGGCTCGCGTCGGTTCGATGCCTATTTGAGGCTCCGCTGGAAACCTTTCTTTTTGCATGAAAGAAAAGGCACAACATTGACCACACTACACTTAGTATATTATAACATCGCACCGTACCACCTCTATTCAATTTTTGAAGCTGTGGAGGTGGAACAACAGCGCTTTATTTATTTCATTTTTTGTTTCTTAACCTTTTCCCATTCTTTCTTGCTTTTTCAGATCACGTGGCATTCGCCAAAACAATGCTGCTATCGCCCCGCGTGACATAGCCTCCACAAGATAAAAGTTCGTCGTACCAATGCCATTCTGAATGTGACGACATGAGTGCTCACACTTCAACTGAGAGCACCAATTCCCCACCAACGATGCCAGACGTCGTCACCGAGCTGGCTGAGAACAGCCACGATAGTGTGTCGGGTCCTGAAAAATCTGAGTCAAAAGTCAACTCTCCCGTGAAGGAGATTCAACGTTCAGGTTCCACCCCAGAATCCAGCCACGATCCTAATTCAACGTCTGTTGATGTGGGTTCGAATGATTCCGCATTGCTTCTGGACGCAGGTACAGCAGGTTCCAGTCATGTTCCTGATGATACCATGAAAACTAAATGTGGCGCCAGCAGAGGATCTGACACACCGAAATCCGAAAATGGGGACACTGCTTTGGATTTTACTAGCGGGACGTGTAGTTCCTTGGAGGTTACAGGAGAAAAGACAGATGAAAAGACGAGCGATTTGGGATCAAATAAAGAGCAATTAGACGCTGAAGAACAAAACGAAACTGAAATGGAAATAAATGAAAATAAATCATTACCGACATCTAGTGGTGATGGTAGTTTGGAACCTAAGACTGGAGATACGAATCGAAATTGCGATGATGATTCGAACAAGGAGACAAGCACTGCCACTGGTGCTGAGTCTAAAAAAACGGTTAGATACAGGTGCCCAAAATGTGATTTTGTGACTAAGGATAAGAGTGTTTTCAGTAGCCATTCCTGTGATAAAGATCTCCCCGAGGAGAAAGAGAAAGTGAGGATAACTGTTGTTTACGACAAGGAGAGTGGCAATTGCATTTGCACGGAGTGTACTTTCAGTAACAAAGGACATGCCTTTGAGGAGCATCTGATGTGCCATCTCATGCTGCGTCCTTACCAATGTCTCTACTGCAAAGAATGTTTCATCAACCGTCGAGAAATCAGCCGGCATGTCCTCAAGGTGCACAATGGTGCTAAGATGAGCTGCGCTCTTCGTGCCCTGAAGCGTGCAAAAGCCATTATCAAGGACGCCGGTGAAAATGGCAGGCAGACGTTTCATGCCAAAGTGGCTGGGAAAGTCCCTCTTGAAAAAGAACCCGGTGAAAATAAGTCAGGCCCTGAAGTTGACAGGAAAAATAACGATAAAGGTGGTGATGAAAAGGATAAGAATGAAGGAGCACAGGCCCAAGGTGAAAATGACAAGGCCCCTGACGTCGATGCACCTGCTGAGGGGAGTAAGGAAGCAGAAGCTAGTGAGATTTCTGAACCTTTAGTTGAAGAGAATTCCAATGACCCAATTCCGGAAGATTCGCAAATGGAAGGCGCATATCGACAATCAGAGACGATACCAAAGGACGTGAATATAGATTGCGATAACAGTGATAAGAAGCAAGAAGAGGAAGACGTTGGGACCACCCACCATGATGTTACGAAATCACCAAGTCATTCTGAAACCCCCCGGAGTCTAACAACTTCAAGTAATTTTTCAAAACTGCGTGAGGTTTTGACCTCTGACCGGCCGAGGGATTTATCTAAAGAGAAAGACAAAGGAGCTTCTACAGGGGATGTTTCTATGACAAAGAAAGACGTTGGTAGGTCAGAAAATTCCTCAGGTATTAAGATTCTTGCTTCTTACTCCTTACCAGAGGACCACCCGGATAGTGCTCCTTCTGCTGCTGAAGAATCTCAAGAGAGAGTTCCTCCATTAGAGCCAAATTTCATAATGCAATCAGCTTCAGATTCTCCCGAACAAGGGCCGGAAACTCTGTCCTTCCTCGGACCAGAGCAGCCAATATTCAAACCGTCCAGCCCATCCAATTCCCTTATGCCCTTCCCCATTTTACAACAAGCCCCGTCCACTTTACCTCCCCCACCACAGCTCGCTTCAGCCCCAGTCAAGCAAGTGAAAACTTCTGATTTCTTTATCTGTGGATTCGATTGTGGTTATGCCAGTATCAGCAAGCCATTGTTTCTCCAGCATTTGAAAGACATTCATTCCAGTCACCCAGAATTCCCGTGCTATTATTGCGGCTACTGCGACGTGACCGAAGAAGGCCTCGTCAACCACGTCTCCAATCATGCGGATTCCCATGATAAAACCAAGCCAATGTATGCCTGTGATATCCAGAACTGTACTTTTGTATCCAATATGTTGACAGATTTCATCAGCCATTCTAAAACTGCACACTCAGATACTAACTCTTATCCCTGCCATGTTTGTGGCCTCGCGTTCAATGACATTCCATCTTTTCAGACTCATTTGGAGGAAAACATCATCCACGTCGTCAACTGCCTTCACTGCCCGTCCAAATCTACCGAGAGGCGCGTCATTCTAAACCACATTTCCTCCGAACATCCGGGTAAGCCCAAGATGGTGTCTGTTGCCAAGCAACTCATTTGTAAACACCGAAATGAAAACGGATACGGGCAGGGACGAAACGTGAACGAAATGCCCCCTCCAGCGCTAACTCCCGCCCCACAACTTGCCTCCGGCTCAACGTCAACTACCTCAGTCATAGACCAGATTCTTCGTAGGACGCCTGCAGGGGGGTCTCTGATAGCGGAAGCTTTGACAAGTCAGGATCCAGTCAGGCGGAAGGACAACGCCACGCCAGACAGTAGTCGCAGTCACAGTCCGCGCTCCGAGTCATCGGGGATAAGTGGCGTGCGTGTGAAAGAAGAAATAGAGGACGACGAAGATACAGTGGAAAAAGATGCGACTATGGGAGAGGGCGACAATGACACATCTACATACATCATCGATGAGCATGGAGTACGCCGCAGAGTATATGTTCCAATGAGCGAGCGTCAGGCGGAAAACTTTCGGTGTAACCATTGTACTTTTGTTGCTCGTGATGTCAAGCGTCTGGCATGCCACGAGCGGTCGCATGGAATGCCTCCGACCCGTAAAGATAGATTCAAGTGCATGTTTTGTCCGCAAGGATTCGACAGTGAGTTGAAATTCCGCCTGCACATCACATGCCACCCAGGCTTGATCAAATTTTTACTTTACAAGTGTAAAAAGTGCGAATTTGACAGCAATCAGAAACACACCATTGTGAAACACATCACGTGCAATAGAGACAAAAAACACCGCGGGGTTGGGCCTGTTGAAAATCAATACACAATAATATCAAGGTCGTTGGAGTCTCGAGTTTTGGAGTGTGAGCGGTGTAATTACATGACCAGACACAAGATTCACATGGCGATTCACTACCAGCGGGAACACGGAGTTCTCCGCGATAAAAGTGACTTCCGGATTGAGGGTCTGACCCCGCATGACACTCCTTTCAGCGGCCAAGATAACACAGTTGTACCAGAGCCTCCTAGCCAAGACATGAGTGATTTAATCCAAGCTGGGGATTTGTATAAGCGACCGACGTACAAGAAACCTAAACAGGCGGAGGCCGCTGATTTGGGAACAATGTCTCAGACTGAGATAAATGAGAGGAATGAGCTTTTCACTCGTTTGGTCTCTCAACAGACAGCACTCCAGCCTGGAAGTGTGTTGGAAAACCAGGCCCGGAAATTCAAATGCCCCATATGTAAATATCTACTGCCCAAAGCCGCTGACCTGAAAAACCACGTAAAGCGGCATTCTGAAATCGGTCAGATAACATTAGTCATGTTTAGATGTAAATACTGCAGTTGTATGTCGACAGCTCGAGAGTTGCTGTACGAACACTTGGGAGAAAAGCACCCTAGCAAGCCCATAGCACTGGTGAAGAAGATCGTTTTTATCGACACCACAGAAACCGACAAGTCGTTCGCCGAGACAGCCGTGGAAGAGTCTTTACAGCAGCTAGAAGAATCGGTCCATAATGAAATCATGTCAGTCATAAACAGCAATGTCTCCTCTTCCAAGACCTCCTCTGCCTCCCCGTCGCCGTCCCCCACCACGTCATTCGAACAACTCTTCGTCATTCCAGAAGGTGGGGACACGTTTGCCGCTGCGCTGCACTGCCCAAAATGTTCGGTCAGCTCTCACAACCGGCAGGAAATTATCGACCACGTCACCTCGTCCCACCCCGAGGTCAAAGTCATCAGCAGCGACGAGGATGTTGAAAAGCTGGCCAAAGCTACAACGAAAGATCTCCACCGTAGCAAGTCGATGAACTACCAAGACGTCAAATCCGACGTATCTACTAAAGCCCCGTCCGTACCTCACCAAGAGGAAGTGCTCATTGTGCCAGACGAAGCAGCGTTCAAAGAACCTGCCCTTTGCTCCAGGTGCGAATTCAGCACCATGCTGCGGAAGGATATGGTATCCCATCTCCAACAGTGCCACCCGGAAATATGTGTCATGGGGCGCAATTCCTACCCAATCCAGGCTTCAGCCATCGGGAGCAAGTCCGGAATCGAACCGTCCGACGATAGCTGTATCGTCGGGAGCGGTAGCCTCGATAACAAACTGAGATGCCTCTATGAAAACTACGGGTCTCAGATGAAATGCCTCATCTGCGGGGTGGATCGACCAAAGAAATTCTTCATTCATGTGCATATCCTCCGGCATTTGAATATTTTCTTGTGGAAGTGCGCGTTCTGCAACCATCGGGGTCTTCAGAAATACAAAATGGTCGACCACATCAAGAAAATCCACCCAGGCAACCCGATGAGTGTCCGTTACTTGCGTGTCAACGTGGAAGCCAGGGTGTCTCAGTTTCTGTCCCAGTTCAACGTTCTACAAAGGGAGGGTGGATGTTCTGATCCCCCCGAGAAAGAAGGAGACGAGGACAGCGGTGGTAGGTCTCCACAAGAGTCTCAGGATTCGACTGTCAGTGACACGGAGAGCCATGCAACGTCTGGTTCCATCTACGCATTCGGGGGCGACGCCCTGGATGAGAAGATATCTTGTCTCTACGAACTTAAGTCATCGCAGTTCTACAGCTGTCTGGCCTGCACAAACCAATTCCAGAGGAAATTCGCAATCCACCGACACATCATCATCTCACACCTAAAGGTAAGAGTCTGGTTACTGTTTGATTAGATCGGTAAATGAGCACTCCGTTACCATTAAAAACGTTCTTTTATTCTACTAGTCTAGGCATATACTCACCTTTCACGGACACAATCACTATCTCACATCTAAAATTAAGACTTTTATGCTTAATAGATTTTTACCCTATTGCATTACCAAGCTCTTTATCTCTACTAAATCTTTACCCTATCCACGCATGCATCACTGTAGATAAGAGTTCACTGTTTGATTTACCTATAACATAGTATTTCATTAACTCCCCTAAATCTTTTCTCTATCCACTAACACCTCACTGTCGCATCTAAAGGTAAGAATTCAAGTCAGATCTTTGATTATAACTTACCAACTTAGCACTCCATTAAATTAAATATCTACTACTACTACATCCGCCTTTTGAGTAGCCACCAGCTTGCCTTAATCTCGTGGCTCAGAGTTTTCCTGACTTTTGTTTGATATCAGATTGGACTTGTACTTTTTGACCCATTCTGGTGTCTAACATAAGCACAATCTGAAATCAAACAAAGTCAGGAAAAACTCTGAGCAAAGAAATTAAGACAAGCAGGTGGCTAGCCCGCTGTGCCAACTCTTGAATGACTCAAAGAAAATACACATTGAGGTGTACATCTAAGGAGGTCAAACAAAATTTGACGTTGCCTGAGATTGGACTTGCAGCCTTATCTACAAAGATACGCTGCTTAGCCACTACAGGCTGAAATCATACAATATAAACTGTGAATATAATATCACATCAATCTGATGTCTTTCTCGTGGAAATCTAGCGGATAAAAATTAATATGTGAATGAAATATTGAATGTGAATCGTGAATGTTAATACCAACCGCCTCACTCTCCGCTGTAGGTGGCGCTACTGTCGTGCGCCTACTGTGGCATGCAGGGCGTGGAGAAGCACCAGATGGTGGACCACAGCCTGGTGTGCCACCCCTCGCAGCCCGTCAGCTTCAACAACAACAGCGTGGACCTGGACACGGCGGTCAACAGCTTCCTGGCCGAGTCGTGCAACATGGGCCACAAGGCCGGCAAGCTCTCCGGTTCGTACCCCGTGTGTTGATCACGGTAGTAATATGTAATACTATGGCCTGGGGGGTTCTGTCTTCCTGTCTGTCTCGGGGGGG
>JAUEKY010001352.1:0-12225 GCA_031833965.1 Scyllaea pelagica
CGCCTCTCTCGCTCTCTCTCTCTCTCTCTCTCTCTCTCTCTCTCTCTCTCTCTCTCTCTCTCTCTCTCTCTCTCTTCCGTCTCCTCCTCACCCCCGACGTGCAATATTAAGCCAGTGCACTTTTGTTGTTGCAATTGTTTCTTACCAGGGAGCACCATTTCTGGCTTTCCAGTAGGTAGTGGTGTTTTTTAATTTCCATTTTTAGTTTTTTTTTTCTACTTCGTTGTTTCTTCATCACACACACACGCACGCGCACACACACACACACACACACACACACACACACACACTATTTCAAGTACTCTTTAAGGAATCTGCCTAAGATTTTTTTAAGTCGTGCGATGTAATGTAATGTAAATCATTTTGTGGTGGGCTTGGAAGAATAATACTTATTCTTCCAAGGTGGTGGGTGTTTGTTTACCGGTTTCTCCCGACAACTTTTTAGCCGGTTCTCTGCCCTTGCCTATCTTTATCTCTCGCAGCCCGCAGCCCACTTCCTGTTTCTGTATTGCACATGCATGTGTAGTGTACCGCTGTCAGCGACGCGAAGAAATTCCAGCTGTTGACCTTAAATTTCACACTTATCAGGTATGTACTGGTCACGATCATTTGTGATAGTCTGTCTATCTCTTTTATTAACTATCATGTCTAGATAGTTATGTTCATTCAAGACCAGGCAACTTGTCAATGTGAGGATCGGTAGACAATCTAATCTATGGTCTTGACTTCTGATTCTGTACATAACCAACTTTTTGTTTCCCAGGTCGACAAGCCTTGTCGAATAATGTGATGATAGCCCCAGGATTAGTTAGAGGCATGTCTTGATTTAAAGTGATAGAATAAAAAGGACGAGGCCTGAGGATGGGATTACTTCCGCATATTTTGAGGAGCCCTCTGATCAATACATGAGCAAAATGGAAACGCCTTTAGTAGTAAAAATTGTTATAAATTCGGAAAAAGTGAGCTGGTGGTTTGATTTATTATGTCGTAGTCTAGAGTGAAGCGGTCCCTTCTCGCACACTAACCACTTAGACCAGGAAGTAGTATGTTTTATTTTGATCACATGCCCGCTCTTGTGCCAAACGCGCTGGCGATTGCTTTAGAAGTGAGAGTTATCTTTCCTTGTGCGATGAGTAACGAGACATTGAGCAAGGGGTTCAAGATCTGGCACACTCCCTTAGGCACACAGAAGTGTGCGATCTGCCCCTTCTCGCACAGCAGCGGAAGGCTCCATGGCTTCTCTCACAGTCAACCTTTACATCTCGCACAGGGTTAAATGAACCCCCAAATCAACAACTAAAAACAACTTTAAAGAAGATATTATGTTTTAAGATGAATGTGGGATGTCCCAAAATAAATGTGAGGGGATAAAATTGTATTTAAAAAGAAAGACAATTTGAGTTTGGAGTAGATGAGAAAAATTTATTAATTTTTAATTTTTTTTTTTGTATATAAGAATGATTATTTACATTAATCATATAACATTGATTATCTACCTACATTGTTGTTCATTTTGATTATTCACTTTTACTACATAGACTATTTACATTTTTATTTACATTATTATCTACATTAACTATGATTTACATTGTTATTCATTATATTGATTATATACATAGTATTTACATTGTTATTTACATTATTTACACTGTCATAGTCTGTATTTCTGTCAGCATCAGTCTTGTCACGTAAACAGTCAACTTTCACGCTGACACAACCAACACGAAACCATTTACACAACAACACTTTTACAGTTTGTTTTATCAAAGATTTGTTGAGACAGAAGAAGATCCCACAAAAAACATTTCTGTCATTATGATTCCTCAATGAGTTGAACTCTGTGCGAGACAATTGGCTCTGTGCGATACTGTGTGAGGAGTGAAGTACGAAAACACGCTTTGGCGTGATAGTCCATGCCTTGGCAGCTCGCACAGTGTTCCTAAATCCACTCCTTTCATCATTAATTGTTTGCCATTTATCACTGCAAGATGGTTCATCATTGTGGGAGGTGGGACCGGACCCCCTTTTTCTCCGGCCCCTTCTCGCACACCCCCGTTTTCATAGGAAAATGTGGCACATGAGTGGAATGTGTTGATTGGGTAAAGAAACCAATGCTTTGTGACCTATGTGACGACATATGACCATATATGGGCATGACCACATGATCCCAGACCCTTAAATCTCACCATGTGATACGCTAAAAATATTTAAGATGGCGGCTTACCTTGACAGTCGTTTGGAAGTTGACAGGAAAAGAAGCTGTGAACTGTTGACAAATTGGCTGAAACTTGAATGGAACGAAAGAAAAGGGTTTCTGCACAGGCTCAGATATCAACAGGGAGTTCATTGCTGCGAGTACGGACCCAAACAGGAGTCTCTATCCTATTTTGTGCGAGAAGGGACTGATTAACTCTTGTCTTTGAAAAACCACAGATGTCTGTACCAAACTTTTACCAAGAGATCCATTAGGTTTAAGCATTATTATTATCATTCCTTCTCCTGCCTGACCTCCTGGCAGTCTGACCTGCAGCTTGGCCCAAATGTTTACAATTTCACACATTCATAATGCAAGGCCTTTCATGTTGCTCTAAGATTGATTGTAATGATTATTCTTGCAATTTCAGCCAACTATTATTATCATTATGTTAAATCTTATTTCTGCAACACATAATTCTACAGTTCTGAAGTGAAGAGCAAACATGTCTAAAAAGAGGGACAAGCACAAGGTGGAGGAGGCAACAGATGTTATGACAAGAATCGCTATTGTCAGCGCTGATAAATGCAAACCGAAAAGATGTGCACAAGAATGCAAAAAATTTTGCCCTGTGGTCAGAATGGGTAAGTGATGTGATTTTATTTCAAAGCAGTTTTGGCTGTGTCATTGAAAGTATTTGATTCCTAATATTCACAATGATTTATTAGAGATCATCAAGGGTATCATCAGAAAGTTTTAGGCAGTCTCAGGTGGTTTGTGGAGGTTTTGGAGATTCCATAAAAACAAGTACCTCGAATGTGGTGTCATTGATGTTAGTCTGGCATATTTGTTTAGGTGAATTTTGTATTTTCTCATTAAGTTTTTAACTTTCCTCAGGAAAACTGTGTATCGAAGTCACACCAACTGACAAGATTGCCTTAATATCAGAAGAGCTGTGTATTGGATGTGGTATATGCTCAAAGGTAAATTTATCTTGGGAAAAGGATTTTGTTCTGAAACATTTAATTCTTTGTACTGGAATGCTTAGGGTTAGTAAATTCATCATCATTCATTATCCAGTACCCTTTTACCATTACAGTGTAGGGCCGACTCTAATTGAGAGGTTAGTAAATTAATGTACTTTAACTTTGATGTGTTTCAGCAGGTATACACACATCATAAAGCGCACTGAAACTTCTTTATACCGCCAACCACGGGGTCATGAAAAATCTCGTTTGTTTGTTTTGTTTATCATTTCCCTTTTGTACCGACCAAAGCCAGTGTAGGGACCTTATATAGTGTTTGACACCAGACTGTGTCAAAAAAGAAAAGCAACAAAAAAACAACCCAATCTGATATCAAACAAAAGTCAGGAAATACTCTGAGCCAAGAGATTAAGGCAAGCAGGTGGCTAGCCCACTGTGCCCACTCTTGAATGGCTCAAAGAAGAGACACATTGAGGTGTACATCTAGGAAGGTCAAACAAATTTTAACATAGCCTGAGATTGGACTTGCAACCTTATCTATAAATAGATAAGTTGCTTAGCCACTACAGGCAGATGAAAAATCTTATCTTGCTTTATAAAGAGAATGAAGGTACAGCGAGTTATTCCTGACAGTCAACCAGATGTCAACACTTGTTTTTGGTTTAGATTTGTAATGCAAAGATTTGCCATGAATGTATCTTTATCATCATTATTATTATTGTCATTATCTCAGTGTTCATTTTTATTTTAATCTGATTTCTTCACAGAAATGTCCATTTGAGGCAATCAACATCATTAACTTACCAAGTAACCTCCATAAAGATACAACCCACAGATACAGTGCAAATTCTTTTAAGCTGCACAGGTTGGTGGTTTCATACAATTTAATTTAATAGGTTGGCGGGTTCATACAATTTAATGCAAACTTTCTTCAGCGTCCTTTGCAGCAATGAATTACTTCATTATCAGTCTATTCTCTGTTGGTTTCGTTTGAATAAAATGAAGTTACATATTTACGAAGTGGCTTTTGGATACAAGAGATAAATTGAACCCCCTATTCATTCCCATTATCTATTTTAGTATTAAATGAAACATGAGATTCAATGAAGTGTAAGGGGTGGCCCTGGCTAACTCCTATATCTGATGTCTCCTGAATAGATTTGAAAGATTACAGCATAGATGAAAGAGCACTATTAAAAAAAAAATTTAAGTTTCTTTTTATCAAGATATTAATGGCCTTGTCCAAAATTTTTAGCTGTCTACTATCTTTTAATTTAATATTTAAAAAGAAAAAAAATTGTGATCGTGGGGTTGGGGGTTTGATACTCGTCTTCGACAGCACAAAGTCCTTGAAGAGTTCTTTACTCACACTTTCCCACTTCATTTGAGTGTAAATGAGTACCTGGTTGTTTACAGTGTTTTCTCAGTCCAAAAAAAAATGTACTAGCGCCTAGCAGGCAGCATGTCTTGTCCTATTTGTTTTCTGTTGCTGTTGGTTTGGGACCCCTTGTAAAGTGCTTTATGCATGTATAGTGGATATTGCGCTATATAAAAGCTCTTGTGTTTTTTTTTTCTGCTTTTTTTTTTTTCTTTTTAATCCAACCCCTTTGTTTCCTGTGGTGGGCGTGGTTATGACTTGCGCTGTTGGAAGTGTCTCAAAGTAGTGCAAATCAGTTTGGCAAGTCATCAAGCACATGTTTTTTCTTTACATCATTCACCATCAAACACATATTTTATCTTTACATCATTCACCATCAAACACATATTTTATCTTTACATCATTGACCATCAAACACATGTTTTATCTTTACATCATTGACCATCAAACACATGTTTTATCTTTACATCATTGACCATCAAACACATATTTTATCTTTACATCATTGACCAGATTGCCTATTCCAAGACCCGGTGAAGTTCTCGGGCTTGTTGGAACGAATGGTATAGGAAAGTCAACAGCATTAAAAATCCTGGCTGGAAAACAGAAGCCCAATCTGGGAAGATACAGCGTAAGTTCTTTTGCCTGGCACACCAGTATTTATTGAGTTGTAGGGAGACCTGAAATCCCATAGATGGCTCTGTTTGTCTGATGATGAAATATGTTCATGCACCACGCTTACCATCTGGCTGGTGAAAAACAAACACCAAGGTATTTCTGAGGACAACCATAGTTAATAGTTTGCCATCATCATGTAGTTCTTGTAAATCGCTTTTTTTTTGCTAACATTTAAAAGGAAATGCGTGAATGTAAGACCAAAAAGCCTCTTCCATTTGCAATGGATTGGAGATGACAGTAGTTTTGATAATTGCCAACCCAGCTGGGAAAGGAGAGCTGAAGGAGTAATCATCATAATGTCCTTCAGATTTTGTTATCTTGCATTACAGTGGAAATAAGAAGGGTTGTCAGTAGAGACAGTCAAAGTCATAGAATGTGTTTTTAGTTTAACCTGCTTTTTTTATGTGTACAAGATGTGCAATTGAATGCAATTACGACCTGTGGGGTGTGTGGGCAGCTATGAGTAGTGAGCTCTTGTGTTGAATGTGTTTGGTAGGAGACTGCGACTTTGAGACCTGTGTGTTTGTGTGTCTGTCCCATGAAGAATCGTGTTCATGCACCACGCTTACTACACTCTTGATGGTGAAAAAACTACACCAAATCATTTTCAGAGGACACCCACACTAGGAACCAGATACATTCAGAGTTTTAAGAGTCGCCAGATGCGAGGGGGCAGGACATTTTGTTTTGGCAATGGTTAACTACGGTGCAGGAATATTTTCTTGTGATGGCTGGGTTGGTTTAAGTAGAGTGTACATGATTTTCTTTTCTTGCATTAAAGTGGGAGAAGGAAAGGTAGTCAGTAAAGACAGTCAAAGCCATAGAATTTGTTTTAGTTTTCATTCATAAGCTCCTTTTGTCTGTTTTCTTGCTTTTCTATGTTCAAGATGTGCATTTGAATAACATTTTGACCGGTGGGGTGTGTGGGCAGCTATGAATAGTGAGCTCTTGTGTTGAATGTGTTTGTTAGGAGACTTTGACGTTGAGACCTGTGTGTGTGTGTCCCATGAAGAATCGTGTTCATGCACCACGCTTACTACACTCTTGATGGTGAAAAACTACACCAAATCATTTTCAGAGGACAGAGACATAGGAACCACATACGTTCAGAGTTGCCGGATGTGAGGGGGCAGGACACTTTGTTTTGCCAATGGCAAACTAACTGGGTTGGTTTTAGTCTAGAGTAGATGAATCAAATTATGCTCTGTAAGTTATGACAATTTCTCTTCTGAATTTAGGGTGACACTATTCAAGAATTTAAAAAAAGGATAATTGAGCTATGATAAATCTGTAACACTGTAATTAGTCCCGTGATGAAAGCACCACGTTTACTCCCACTAGCTGATGAAAGAAACACCTAGGCAGTTTTAGAGGACATATATTTTGGCTCATTGTGGGGTAGTGTGTTATTGATGACCAACTAGTGGTTTGGAAACATTTGGCTATACCCATAACAAATCATTTGTGGTCATGTGACATGTATTGTCATTTCTACATGAGGGGTAATGTCCTTTTAGATTTTGTTTTCTTGCATTTTAGTGGAAACAAGAAGGGTAGTCAGTAGAGACGGTCAAAGCCATAGTAGGCTTTATATTTTTGATTTATAAGCTCCTTCTGTCTGTGATGTAAGAGTGTGTGCTGCTATTCTCTTGAATGTGTTTGGTAGGGGACTGCGACTTTGAGGTCTGTGTGTGTGTGTGTCTGTCCCATGAAGAATCGTGTTCATGCACCACGCTTACTACACTCTTGATGGTGAAAAAACTACACCACATCATTTTCAGAGGACAGCCACGCTAGGAACGAGTTGCCAGATGTGAGGAGACACAACACTTTGTTTTGCCAATGGCTAACTACGATTTTGATATAAAGGTTCCTTCTTACACATTCATTTACCTTCTGGTCTTTGTTTTGTAAAAAGTTTTTTTTCATCTTTGTGTCTCGTTATTAAGCTTAATATTTGTCATCTTGTTTGCATTTATATTGTCATTTAGAAAATAGTTGAGATAGTTGTTGCTCTGATGTTAGCTAAAGCTTTATGAAATTAAGATTCTCTCTTTTTACTCTTCATGTGTATTTGAGCTTTGTAAAAGATACAAAAAACTGCAAGAGAGTAATGCAGTACTCAGTACCTCTACTGAGGCAGCATTCATATTGGAAATGTCGTTACCCTGCAGCGGGGTCTTCGTATTTGGTGTTACTGTGGGCGGTCACAGCATGGTGGTTAACACACTGGCTCAGGTTCATCCTCTTTTTTTTTTTTTTTGGTTATCAGTATTGCGTAAACCCTCTGCTTTGCGTGGCCATGCATGGGGGAATCAAGTCCAGTCTGAAGGCTGTTTGATGGGACGTTTGGTTGATTTGTGAGAGAGACAGACATTAGAAGATTGCCCAGTGATGAATAGGTTCATGCACCACGCTTACAGGCTGTGATCACATGGTGAAAAACATCACCTCATTTTTCTTCTGAGAGCTTGTTTTTTAAGAGTAGTGGTGGTGACATACAATTTGTACTTAGTTGTGCTCTTCATTGCTGAGCCTGGGTGAGCTCTACCTCTTGTTTTACTGATGGCGTGTATGCAAGCAGTCCGAAGATCTCCATGGTGTGTGTCATTCATGGGTTCTGTGGGGGAAAAACATGCCGTCTTAGTGATAGTTAACATCATATTTCATGAGCTCTCTTATGAAGCAGGGGAAAATGAAGAATTAGTAATTGTTTTTTTGTCTTGCAACTGATTTATTCTACAGAATCCCCCAGACTGGACAGACATTTTGGCGTATTTCCGAGGCTCTGAACTCCAGAACTACTTCACAAAGATTCTAGAAGATGACTTGAAGGCCCTCATCAAGCCCCAGTATGTGGACCAAATTCCCAAGGCTGTCAAGGTCAGTAGAGTTGAAGCTTGGAGGGGGTCATTGTGTGGTCCACTACCTATGCACTCTACCTGGTAGGGGTTTAAAATCTGCAGCAAGTGTCCGTGTGTGGGTGGGCAGCTCTGTGGTTGATGAACTAGGTTGACCGGCTTTGTTGGCGCACTTGGCTGAGCGTCCGCCTCGCAATCGGTAGGTGGCGGGTTGGATTCCCACACCAAGACATACCTAAGTTGTTAAAATAGGTTTTTAGCAGCTGGCCGCCTGGCGCTGGGCATTGTGGGAACAGTGCTGAGACTGGTTGGCTTGGTGTCAGTATAATGTGACTGGGTGAGATAGTTGTGTGAATACCCTGTTTATCTCTGTGGCAGCACGTTAACATGTTCCAGAGTGCTCTGCTGACGATGTAAATTGCGTAGAAGCAGCTGTTAAACCAAAACGAACTAGATTGAATATTTTTTAAAGCTATTTATTTCTTTGAGATGACCATATTGCCCTATAGATCCTTATCCAGACATGTCTTTATTGTAGTGATTGCAATGCATTCAACATAGTTGAAATGTGTTTGCTTTTTGATGATGCTGTTCAGCTGGTGAATTCTTAATGGAATAAACCATTCCGTTAGAATTTCTGTCAATATTTTGCTTCTCTTGCTATCAGTTTTGTAATGCATGATAATTTTAAACGTCTTGCTATCAGTTTTATAACGGTAATGCATGTTACTTTGAAACTTGCTATCACTCTTATGAAGCACGTCACTTTGATACGTCATAATCTATAATCTTTTCTGCTGACAGGGATCTGTACAACAACTCCTGGATAAAAAGGATGAAATGAATAACCAGAAATCTGTGTGTAAACAGTTGGGTAAGTGATTTCAATTTAAAGATTCAGTTTTTATTGTTGTGTGAACTTTATTTTTCCTTCTTACAGTCTGCCTCCTTAAAAAAAGTTTTGTGTGATTTCAGCAGTGAGCAATTCATTTTTCAAAACAAATCATGCAAAGGCAATGTATAAAACTTTGCATATAGAATAAGACAGAGGTGTTTTGTGACAGTCCTATGATGAAATATGTTCATGCACCACGCTTACCATCTTGCTGGTGAAAAACAAACACCAAGGTACTTTCTGAGGACTGAGTAAGCAAGAGAACAGTCAGTGGAATTCAATTGTTATGGCAGAAGTTTTTTGTTGTTTTTTTTCTTAATTTGCAATCTTGTGATGTTTGTACTCTGATTTCACATTTTATTTTTGTCTGTTTGGGTTTGGGTTTTTTTTGGGTTTTTTTCACTAATTTATTTGTGAATTGAGCAAGAACTAAACTAATTTTGCAATTTAAGATTTGTTTTATTTTTGTTTTACCTTTTTTTCTTTTTTATCCTTTTTTTCCTTTTTATCCTTTTTTTCTCCTTTCTTTTATTTATTTATTTCTATTGCTCTTTAAAATAGCAGAGCTTGAAAGTTAAAACAATTGCATCCTCTAATGTAATGTATTTCATTGTGTTGCAGATTTGGAAAATGTCACGGACAGAAATGTGGAGGACCTGTCTGGTGGAGAGTTGCAGAGATTTGCCATTGCCATTGTGTGCATCCAGAAAGCCGACATGTGTGTAACTCTTTTCCTTCCTTCAGAGTCCTGCAAAATAAATTCCAAAGTTTCATGATCACATTCTCTTTTGCTGCCTGTAGTGGCGAAGCAGTGTATCTTTGTAGATAAGGCTGCAAGTCCAATCTCAGGCTACATTAAAATGTGTTTGACCTCCCTAGATGTACACCCCAATGTGTATCTTCTTTGAGTCATTCAAGAGTGGGTACAGTGGGCTAGCCACCTGCTTGCCTTAATCTCTTGGCTCAGAGTTTTTACTGGCTTTTGTTTGATATCAGATTGGGTTTTTTTTTGTTTTTTTTTGACACAGTCTGGTGTCAAACACTATGACGGGTCCCTACACTGGCTTTGGTTGGTACAAAAGGGAAATGATAAACAAACAAACAATAATAATAATATTAATAATAATAATAATAACAGTCCCTACACTGGCTTAGGTCGGTACAACAGGGATATGATAACAAACAAACAAATAATGATAATAATAATAATGATGAAAATAATAATAATGATGCTGACAATAGTAATAATGATGATGATGATAATGATGATGGTGATGGTGATGATGATGATGATAACAATAATGATAACGATAATGATAATAATCATGATAATATGATGAAGTAAGTTTAAAACAAAAATGGGTAAACAAAAAAAAAAACAATCGAAGTGTTTGTTTGTCCACTTATCTATGAACTCTATATTTAAGAAACTAATGATAAACTGAAAATGAAGTTAATTGAGCTATGAATAAACTGAAAAAAAAGAAAGTCACTCCCTAATGTCCTTAAACAATTTGTCTGCTGTAAAAAAACAGAACAAAAAACATTATCACATGATTATCGTGTTGCCCAGTCAATAATACAGTACTCCTTCAATGTCAATGATAATGGTGCATGCCAATCTACCTTCCTTAGTTGGCAATTCCCCCCCCCCCACCCACTCCCTTTTCATAAAACACACACCCACACACACACCCACACACACACTCACACACACATGCTAATGCACTGTCCTGTGTCCCCTACAAGCCGGTTAACACACAGGCATACCCTCACTTCTCTCCTCATGGATCACCAAAATTTCCACAAGTCAAGTACCAATTTATTGGATCGTTTATCAACCAACTTGACTTTATTGTTTACATAGGGAGCTGGATGGGGAAAGGGAGTTGGGAGGTGCATGCAAAGGATTGATGTTTGATATTATTGAAATGAAACGCTCAACATTTTTATCATCCATGCTTTTTTTTTCTTTTCATAACATTAGTATAGACATGTTATGCAGCAATGTTTTTAGCATAGAATGAAAAATATGAATGAACACACTGTTTTGAAAAAAAATGTTTTTGTGAAGAAAGCATACCTCAAATGAGTGTGCATTAGAGTAGAAAATAGGTAGATACCATGGGCCGCACGGTACTTTTACGAGTAGTTAAATTGTAGAAAACATTGCTCCTTATCATGTCACCAGCTCAAAACCGTTGGCATAAGTAGTAACTCTCATCAAAAGTGCCCGCTGTAAGCCCATTCTTTCTGTTAAGTCAGTTTTCTGATGGTCCCAAACTTGGCGGTATAGCAGTGAGGATTGAGGATAGAGAATAAAATGAGCCTCGCATGTGTCCTGTGGGTCACTTACATTTAATTTAGCTCTCTACTAAAATTAAATCACAAAGCCCATCTTCAGTGATGATAGTACCTAATTTAAAAAGATTATTTTGTAATATTGTATTTGATTATTATCATAAACTTCGCATCAGGTGTCTTGTAGCCTCTTTTCAGTTTCATGGAATGCTTTATTGGGTATCTAAAAAAATTATTACATTGATTATTGGATAGAGTATGGAATGATTGTAGCTTTTTTAATTATACAGAGCGGTATCTGTAGATTTATGTTTCGGACTCATACATAGGTTATTCACTGAAACCTTGTTGTACAGCCAATCATAGGACCGCTTGTAATCTAATGTTTTAAAGAAAATGGCGGTATTTATTGAGAGCTGTTTCTGACGTTCCTTTATATTGTAGTAACCAGACCATACCTCAGCAAAAAGGAGGTGGTCTGCAGGAATGGTTGTGATACAACAGGGTTCTGTATAACGAGGTTTCCCTGCATATTTGTTTTAATATGCTATGAAAGATTTACCATGGTGTAAGTTGAAAGGCATTAACATTAAAACTTAGATGGTGGCACACCTTATTCATCAATGTTTTTGGTTACTCTTCTAGACAATTGCCATTTAAGACCTAAATATATAGGTCATCTCTCCATGCAGGATATATTTTGAACATTTTATGCGAGAAGTTCTTTGGCTTTAATGGGCCAAGTTATCTTAGTAGTAGTATCAGAGATAGCCAATGTAGACTAAGCATTAGATGTTCACAGATAAAGAGCAGACTATTAGATGTGGTTGAAACATGTATGTAAAAGTAAAAGTATTTTCCTTTCACAGTGCACAGAGTCTAAGGTTAATCAATTTCAATTTATTTTGTCAGCTATTGCTTGTTTATTTTAG
>JAUEKY010001463.1:0-12224 GCA_031833965.1 Scyllaea pelagica
GAGAGAGAGAGAGAGAGAGAGAGAGAGAGAGAGAGAGAGAGAGAGAGAGAGAGAGAGAGAGAGAGAGAATAAGTGTGGCGATGTGTGTGAAATAAGTGAAACCAGAATCCAGAATCAAAGCGTAGAATGTATAGAAGGGGAAGGGAATCCAACTATTATACAATATTATAGCTAACAATGGGGCGAGGCCGGGTTGGTGTTGAAGGGGCAAAATAGATTAACCTTCATGTGTGAGTAGTCTCTGTTGTTTGGTGCTGGTAAACCGAGTTTCAAAAAAAGTATGTTCATCCCATTTTTCATTGCTTCCATAAGTGTCTGCTTTTGTCAACCACTTCAACTTCAACCTTAATCTCTTCAACGTATCAATATCATTTGCTTTAACTTGATAAAGCAAATGGCGCCTTATCTGCCTATGTCATAACACTGACGCAATCGTTATACGGGCGTGAAGTTTTATGGATGTTATCCTGTATTCAAACGCCGTGTTGACAAAAGCACCATGTAACAACAATTTAATCTGATATGGGTACCTAAATGCTGAAATTGATTTAGACGTCTATTGACGACTGATAGATACTACTTCCGTTTTTGTGGTTTTTTGAGACGCATTCTGGGACAGTGCGCATGCTCAACTCCGAGAATTCAGCCATGATAAACATGAACAAGTGACGAAAATATAGGTTAATTTTAATTGCTTTATCAATTCTGGTTAATTTTTAGTTTCTCATTGGCACCAGATGTTCAGTACAATGGATTACATCACCACAAATTTGGGTAAGTCATATCAACTGTATACGCCTTAATTTTTGAAACATTGATTATCTTTTTATCTGTTTTTTTGCCAATTGTAATCCAAACATTTTTTTGTTTTGAAAGTGCCTGAAGTGCTCTCTAATTATTATGGAAGTAAGGCTGTTGTCGAATAATGGAGGATGACCAAGCCCTAATCGAATAAGACGTTTCCTACAAGAAGACGGCCATTTGTATGATCAATATGACGTGGGCATCGAGTAAGAAAATCTGGAATTGAAGACAAAAACAAACAAATCTTCATGTTAAGGAATTAGAGCGGGATTAGAGTTGGACGATCTGTTTCCTACTTCAGTATCCAGCCCACTGAGACAGTTAGTCTTTCATGGAATAGCCCGATAAGCAGGTGTTTAATCGAGGCTCTCACATTAGAATCAGATTGATTTATCCCCCATTATTGTTTAGTTTTAGGGAGCATGAATCCTGTGATCTTTCTCCTTCATTTGTTATCTACCAGTATAAGTGTTAAGACCTTTAAAAATACATCACAAGTATTGTTTCTGATTATTTCCAGCTCCATCTTAAGTGTTTCTCAAATTATGAGGCCTAAAGAGCTAGGCACCCATAGAGATAGAATCTCTCTCTTGCAGAATTGATCCATTTATGATCATGAAGATACATTCATCATTTAAATAGATGTCCAAGTAGGTCTAAGAATTTTATAATTTAACAGTTGTTCTTCCTGACCTCCCAGCTGCTCATGACATTTTTCTCTCAAGTTTTTTCTTTAACCATTACACATATTTTCAACCATTGAGTAACTTGTAACTTTGAATCAAAATAAGATTGCATCTTTTCCTTTTCCTTGTCCAATTGTCAACTAAAGATCTCTATGAGACTGTCAAGATTGAATTCTAATTGCAGTAGGAATCCCTTTAGTTTCTGATAATAGTTAATGATTGAATTTTTCATTTGTTCATTTCCTAGTAATTCTTGTCAACAAGCAGTTTCCTGAATTTCCAGCAGAAAAGGAGTATGTTGGTACATCTCAGATTTTATTCTCTTTGCTTCTATTATATAAACACAAACAGGCAGGTAGGTCTGCAGGGATAGTTTTTAATCAGTCCTGTCAAGGAAATAAAGGTAGAGGGATTTGTTTAGCCATCCCAGTTTAGCCACACCTCCAACCCTTACAAGTTGCAACGTGTCATTCAACTGCATATTTCTCTTATTCGCTCTCATATATGTATTGAACTCTTAAAGTGCTCCATATTGTGGGGAAATGCTGATGGATAAAACTCAGCTAGCTATCATGCCCAGTTTTAACTTATGTTCAGAAAGATAGTGATCACCCAATACATAGACCAGTTGTTGGTCAATCCACAATTTATGGTATATTGTAGAAAACCCTTTTCCTCATTTGGCATTAGCTTCCCTGAATTGATGTTTCCTTTTGGTATTATATGTATTAAGGGCATAAATGTGAAATCTCGTATCATTCTGAACTTATTTTGTTTTTGTTTTTTTACGTAAAAGGACACTTTAAATTCTTATCAGTCTATCGTCTTTTCACCAAACGTTATTTTAGCTTCATGTATTCAAATTCAATGATTATAATTATATTTCATTAAGAATATGTTTTTTCTTATTCTATGGCAGATACACTTTGGAGGATTATCTTCATGGACTGAAGCTGAACAAGTCATGATGTAACTTCCTTTTTGAAATAACCCCCAAGCAGTGTGGTTTTTCTTGCAATGGGTCTACCTTAATGGAGCCCTTGGAGAGAGATCAGCGCCTTCTCCTTGTTTCAAAACTGAAAAAGGTGGGGACATCTGTTTTGAAAAGTCTTTCCTCCTGTGATCGACAGTTCAC
Source organism: Scyllaea pelagica (assembly GCA_031833965.1). Taxonomy (NCBI): domain Eukaryota; kingdom Metazoa; phylum Mollusca; class Gastropoda; order Nudibranchia; family Scyllaeidae; genus Scyllaea; species Scyllaea pelagica. Next base: position 2,626 of record JAUEKY010001463.1, read on the forward strand.
GCAATGATGAACCATGATGGTTCACAGCAGTACACATTTGGATATGGCTTGGCTAATACCCCTCAGATTCAATTGCAGCAGCAACAGCAGCAGCAGCAGCAAATCCAACTGCAGCAACACTTTCAAACACAGCAGCACCCACAGCAAATCCTTCACCAGGGCAACTCGGCAATCCCAGCTCAGAATGTGTTCCAGCTTCAGGTCGGAGGCAACCCAACCCCAACTCTTCTGCAGCAGAACGACAACACCGCACCGCTGGCACAGCATGGGTTGATGTCACAGCCTGTGATTCATGCCAGCATCTCCGTCAGTCTTGATAACAGTAAGTCCCTCCAGGGTCTGAACAGCATGGAGGCCATGGTCTACCCTCAACCAAACAACGGCCTCAAGATTATAACTAACTCTGGTAACTTCATGCAGCAGCCGGAAATTCATTTTCAGAGCTTGGATAACATGGGAAAGTCAGGTGTGTTTGATGGAATTGCAGGTGCCACTCAAGGCAACGTGGGCACGGCCTTGGGGAAGCAGGCCTTCTCAGGTTGGGTGCAGAGAGGGGATGTTGGGGGTCAGCAATATGGTGTTGGGCAAAACACTCTTCCTTCTTTCGGACACTTGTGGTCCCAGTTTCAGCAGCAGAAAACCCAGGTCAACATAGTACAACAACAGCCCCAGATAAACCAGTTTCAGTCGCAAACACATCAGTTTCAGACGCACCACCACTTAGGTCAGCCACAGCAGCCTCCGCAGCAGTTCACGGTATCAGGAATTCAATCTGTAAACAGTATTCAAATGATTAAAGTACAGCCCAACTCCATTCAAGATCAGAAAGCTCTGCAGCCAAGCGCCCATCTCATCCACCAGTGCTCGGCAGCTCCTGTTCAAAATATACTACACACCACAGCTGCATTCACCACAACCTCTTCATCCAAGTCACATCGAGTGGGCTGGGATAAAACTCAGACCTGCTCCGATTTACAAATATCTCAAACGCCGGCATCTGTCAAATGCTCGATTAAGCCTGTAAATAGTATTAGACATTCAAATTCTTTACATAGTACATCAGCAGCTCCATCTAGTAAGAAATCCTGTAACGGCAGTGAGAGAAAAGGGAAATCTTCCAATCCACCTATTACACCACCCTCTACGTTATCAGCAGCCAAAGAAAGTTCCGCAAAATTTGAAAATGTTTCTTCTAGTTTGAATGCAGATCCACCCTTGCCCTCGGACACTGTGAGGATTAAACCCTCAAGTGATAAAGCTCTGTCCGAGTCAGGCCCACCAAAAGTGACCGTAACGTTAGATTCTCTGGCCGGTAACCTTTCCCAGTTCCCTGAGAAGACAGATCCCCTGCAGGTCATGAAAGTGGAAAAAGTGAAATCGTCGTCCAAAGATCAGTCAAAGGCAGACAAAAATCCTTCATTGTTTTGGCAACAGGCTCACCCGAGTTTTCAGGAAAAGAAATTGTTGACGTCATCCAACCACCTGACCTCGTCGACGGGGAGCTCCTTAGATCGTCCTTCCTCAGAAGATTCAAACTTTTCTTCGCCACCGTACTCATTCACCCCACCAAGCAGCATTGATTCTGTGTTCTCTCCCCCACCATTTACAAAGCTTATACCTGATGTACACTTGACTTCCTTAGCTAATCCTATAGTGTCAGACTCCCTCCTTTCTTCTGTGACTTCCCCCACCAAAGCCACTTCATCGTCGTCACCAACATCATTATCCTCTATATCCACCACAGTTGCGGTGTCTGACTCTGTTTCAAATGTGAAATCTCTTTCATCGAGAGAGCGGTTACTCTCATCAATAGAGAGTAATAACGTGGTCACTTCTGTACAAATGCCTACTTTTACCAGTACGCTCATGTCAGCAAGTTGTTCTGTTGCCATAACCACAACGTCTGTGACTTCATCCACGTCAAAGGCCAAGGGCGACATTGCTATGGCAGCCTCTGTACATTCTTTCACTCCTCTTAGCAGTCCCGGCGTGGCAGGGTCGAAATCTCATTGGCTGGTGGATATGCCGAATAACTCAGGAGGTCATCAAAAATTGATCAAGGTTCCTTACAGCTGGCAGCGAAAATTGGAGGATGGAGTTGTTGTGTATTATAGGTAAGCCATGTTTATTTTTTCAATCCCTTTGAAAAATCATGATTTGAAAGTTTTGGTCATTTTAAGATATCTTGAAATTAAAAGCATTGATTGAATGTTTTTTTTTTCCACAATCCCAATCCTTGGATCATTTCATTATTGTTCTACATTCTATTCTGATTTTCAAATTTCCTTATTTTCCGTAAGAATACTTCTTTTCCTTCATTACAATTGATATAAAAATGTGGGCCTGTAACAGTTAAGCATTGTGCCTTGAATCACTCTTCCTCCATTATTGCAGTGTTTTATATTTTGTCCCTTTGATGGCCAGGGTGTTTTCATCCCGACTTCACACTCACCCCATTTGAATGCACTGGCTATGGGTTGAGCCAGCGATCTATTCTTATCTTTTGAAACGACATAATTCATGTTCCATCTATTCTAATATCGTTTTGTATTTTTGAATACAAGTTGTCACCAAACAATTTGTAACCATTTAGCTACCGCTCACAGTATTTGATATTAAGTGTTACCGATCTACATGCCAAATGTGACTGCTCCCAGCTTCTTAGTTTTTTATATGTAATGAGCTACATTGTTTCAGGCTTTTTTAAATTCAAAAAATTTAATCGTTAGGTGGGGAAGTGGAGTAGGGAGTGGACCTGATTAATGAAATTCTGAAAGAGATCAGAAGAACGGGTAGTGAATAAAATGACTATTTGAGTTCTAGTCTGTATAGAGTTCTCCTTTATTTGTGAGGAGCCAAGCACTGACAAAATGCCATCCAATTTCTACTAAGCTGGCATACCACTCTGAGAAACTTACACCCTGGCATTTTGAAAATAGTTGTTTGTGGGATTTTTTTCTTTATTGATTTACTTTTTTTCTTGTGTGTATTGAAGTTGAACATCATTGCAGCCATGAACCATGCTGTAGGGTATTTCAAGTTCCACTATTTTTCCACTCTCCAGTCCCAGTGGTGCTTTGCTTACCTCCCTTGATGAAATCCGTGAGTACTTATTGAGCTACGACACATGCAAATGTGGCCTGGAGTGCCCCTTCCAGTTGGAGGAGGCTTTTGTGTTTGATCCGACCATCAGCAACTTGCCGTGGAGCGAGGCGGGGGTAGATAATGTAATGGGCAATCTGTGCAATCATCGGCGAGAAATCTTAGCCATGGCGGCCTTTCATCAGTCCCAGACACGGGCTAGGCAGGTGCTAACAGGTAAAAAAGAAAATGTCTTGCTAGTGATCTTGAAAGTATTCATCCTTTATGTTGTCTCTTTTTTTTTCTTCTTTTCTTGAATATTTTAAAAAGCATTTCATTCCGTCTTTTTGTTAGTTATCCAATTTTCATAAAATAAAAGAGAGAAACAGTTTAATTTTTTTTGTTTTTCATTGGTCCGCTGTCATTATTTGTCAGTTTATAATACCTGAATCATTTTGTACTCTTACTGTGAAATGTCTTGTTTAGTTTAATTGAGCAACTAAAAGTTATGATAAACACAAGATATAGGTACTGGGGATGTTTTTACTTTTCTCCCTAATATGAAGAATTTTTAACTTGATTTTCATTGAAGATAGATCTTCCTTTAAGAATTTTTCTTGAGATTTATTTTTGATTACACAAGAAGACATTTTGTAATCACCTCCTACAGTGTTATAGTTTATTTTTATTAGTGAAAGTAATGATTGTCTTGTTAACCTTCCTGAATTTTCTTGGATTGTCATGTTTCTACTCATTCTACTCATCGAGAATTGTTCTTCAGTGTACTTGATTTGATATTGATTTCCTTAGATTCTAATGTTTTTTTTTGTTTTTTTTTTTATAAAGCAAATATGCGGTATAAGGAGGGAGACTGAGGTTTAGAATTTGTCCCCATTATATATCGGTTGAGAAATAGTTCAGACTATCACATTTTTTTTTCAAGGGAGGCTACTTGTAATATGTTAAAAAAATTACCCCCCCCCCCCCAATACAAATTATACCTTAAGGTTTAGTTTAGTGTGGGTAGGCCATTACTAGGTAATATTCAAGGAGTATCATTTACTGGGTAGAGAATCAGCCACACGGAGCTAGATTTTATCTATCGCAGCTGTTCAATTACCAAAAAAAATTAGGGAATTGGGGTCATTCTGTAGTTCGAATGATTTCGTTAATGGTTTAAGGATAGTTTCTTACTTAATATATATATAGTGTTAATTAGCAGCCAAACAATATCTGTTACTGTTTTCGATTTAAGCGTTTTTTTGGTTTAGCCATTTTTGGTTTAAATATGTTTCTCTGTATTGTATACTCAGTTAAATTCTATGAGTGTTGATGTGCTCTCTTGATTAGCAATAAAAAAGTTAAATTTTTCTCCCTTTTTTGACTTTTCCAAACAGATGAAAGCAACATATCCAGCAGGAAGAGGGAAAGCAGAAAGTCCCTCAATTCAGGGGACGATCTCGTGGTCTCTCCTTTGAAAAAGCTACGCACTAGCATCACCAACGCTGTCAACAAACACGCAATGTTACGCAACAATAGTTCAATCAGCGCCAGCAGCCTTTCCTCACATGTATCGGAGTGGGAGAGTTCATGGTCGAAAGATGATGATGTTTTTTACCCGATATCGACTACTCCTCTGTCCTCCAACTCGCTGGTATCTTCTCCCACTAGCTCTACTGGTCGGTTAGATCACTCAGTGAGTTATCTCTCTCCCAAAAAAGACCAGTCTGGACACTCAAGGAGTCCAAAGGATGGGCGGCTCAATTTAGTGTACAGCAATCATCACCCAAGTCAAAGATTTGAAGGCAAGGGCTTTCACTCTCAATTGAATACTTCATATCCGACCTGCCGCACATCCTCCCCGTACTCTCACAGCGCAGATCCATTTCAACAAGGCGTGAAGGCGGAGTCCGCTCTTCTCAGCTTGCCCACTTCAGCAAGTTCTCAGGATTTGAAGTCTTTAGATGTATACCAAAGTAAGAATGATGATGCTTCAAACTTGAGTGCGTTTACACCTGGAGTGTCCCAAAATGAAACAGCCATGGCATCCATTGCAGCTGGCTCATGTCCAGCTCCTCTGTCAAGTCACAATAGTAAATCGTATAATCGCAGCACTACTACTAAACTGAAAAGTAAGATGCTTACGTCAAAAGGCAGGAAGGAGAAACAGAAAATTGAGGCGCATGGCCCTGGTTACCAGTCACTCAAGTCTACCCCCAAAAGTAGTCCTTTGCCGTCCCCTTCCTCATCTGTGTCTTTTATGGAAAATCCGGCGATATTCGTGGCTCAACAGACCGCCATTATAAACAACTCTTTATCCTCCTGTAATCTGGATTGTACCAGTCCTGGCCCGACAGAGCGGTCAAGCTCCCTAGACAGCGGCCACTTCAGGGCACAAATGATGAGTAAATCTGTGGCCTTGTTGTCGGAAGAGGATATGGACGAAAACCTGGACACCAGTCGGGAAGAGGATGACGAACAGGAGCATAAGATTTGCACAGATGTGGAGAGCAACAAAAGCTTTTCAGACGCGACGGAAAACAATGATTCTGCATATTTGAGTCAAACAGGGAGTGACCAGGAGAAGTCTGATACTGTAGATGGTTTGGACTGCCTCTCCAAGTCTTCAGATGTCTACGATTTTAGTTCCTCTGAGGATCAGTTGGATAATGTAGTGGTTGGAAAAATTAGAATATCTCATTTGGAATCAAAGGCAGATCCGACTTCAGCCTGTAAGTCAAAAGACAGCCAGCAGATGATGCCGGATATGCATGAAAAACCGTCGTCCAGAGACCAAGGGCCTGAAAAATTGTTGGCAATGAGCCCAGTGAACAATGCTAAAGATAACGTTCAGCTGAAACAAAGCCGTGGTGGGAAGAAAAAACCGAGCGTGTCGGCTTCAAACCGAAATCCCTCTGTGGACCAGTCTTCACTGTCTTTGGACAAATCAGCTGCCTGTCCTCAGCAAAATGACTGTAAGGAGAAGTTTGAGAGTAACTTCAGCTCCCTGAATGGCGACCTTTCCCAGCTGTTGGCTTCAAACAATTGGAACATTCCTGCCCTACAAAATGTTCTCGCTCAGCACTCTGCTGGGGATCCAGAAAGACTTCGCCAAGCCATCCAGCAAGTTATGAACCAGATTACATCCTCCAGTAGCGAAGTTTTCTCCACGAGCCTGGCGTCTCTAGGCACCAATGCAGTGTCCCTCAATAACATGGTTAAAGACGCTCGGCAGAGCGGCCCTAACCCAATCAGCAGCAGTGTTGAAAAATCTGTAAATACTTCCGCAAAGAATGCTTCCGAATTGGCTAAAGAGGAGCCGGCAGTCCAGAGGACGAAAGGAAAACTCAGCCAGGTGACATCAGCCAGCTATGTGTCACTGGGGGCAGATAGTAGACCCGTCACCTCGGCGGGTAAAAATAGTGCAAAGAGCGGAGCCAAGCAAGCTGCAAATGTAAACGCCCGGCTTCTGCAAGGGAACAGCGTCACCACCTTACCAGGCTCGTCTGTAAGTTCTTCGACAATAGCAGCACAGCCAAGTGCCAACCCTCAATCTTCGATCCTACTTAACACCATCAAGCCACAGCTGCTGTCTGTCAGCTCCTCCACCACCTCTCCCGTGTCTGTGACCATGGTGACCAATGGGTCCAAAACCTTGACCCAGGTCATCCCAAACATCGGCATCAACCAGCCCATGCTGCAGCCCCAACAGTTTCTGGCCACCTCCAGCAGTCGGCCGGCACCTCAGCTGCTGAACCAGCCGCCGACCCAGAACACCCAGATCATGAACACGCTGCAGATACCCGGTCTGAATAACCCCGTGGTCATCGCCAACCCCCTACAGCAGGCTTCTCCCTCGTCTGTCGCTCAGCTCTCTCCCGCTATGGCAGCCGCCGGCCAGATCATCGCCCAAGGCCAGCAGCAATCCATACAGCAGATGTCCCCCTCCTTTGTACCAGCTGCACAGATTCCCAAACCGTGTGCAGTATCGCTGTCTAGTCACCCTAATCTTGCCATATCTAATTCCCCTCTCCCCATGGCCAGCAATCGGGCAGGCGACGTCAGCGGGTCCATTGGGCCCGGAGCCATGGCGGGCAGCACCAAGGACATTCTCAATGTCATCACGGGAACGAGAACGCCAACCGCCAATCCAAACACTGTTGTCGCTAATGCGTCTGTCTACTCCGCTGGCAATCCGCCAGTGTTTGTCATCCCTCAAGCAAAACCAGTTCAGCCGGTTGTTCAGCTGGTCGGCTCTTCCCAGGCACTCACCCCAGCGTCTGGTCTCCAGGGAGACATGGCCCAGCTGATAAACCAAGCCACCCTCTCAGACCAGAACCACCAACTGCAGAATCTGATCGCTGCCTCTGGCTTCAACTCAATCAATGTGCAGCAAGCTTGGAATGCCATTAGCCTAAACGCACAACAACAACAACAACAGCAGCAGCAGCAACAACAACAACAACAGCTGCTTCAACTGCAGCAGCTCATGCTGCCTGTGATACAGAACCAAGGTCAAGGTCTTCCCGGAGTGTCCGCCTGCCCCAGTCAGTCCAACACCTTGATGAACGCTGTTGTCGCGCAGCAGGGTCTTCACATCAATCAGGTAGTGGATGTCAAGGCCATTCAGTCCAATTTGTCTCCCGCTGCGGCTCAAGGGTTTAACAATGCAGCTCTCTCGCCCGTGGCTCAAGCCGCTTTCTCCAACCAGATTCAGCAGATTACATCGCCCCTCACTGTCCAGGTGGGTTCGGCCACCGCCACCAACCCCACCGTGGCAACGATCAACCCCCAAGGTTGCCTGGCAAATTCCGTCAACATACTGCAGCAAACCATCAACCCAATCAAAAAGACGACGAGTGTACCTGCAGTTGCCATCTCCCCTGTCCAGGTGGGACAGGCGCCACCGGCTGGTAATATCAACAACAACAACAACAATAATAACAATAACAACAGTAACAAGATCCTTGACAAGACAAGCTCGCTTGAGCAGCCGGCTGTGCTGTCCCAGGCAGAGCATTTAGGTAACAATTCCACCGTAAAACCAGCAATGTCCAACAACCCGCCAGGAGCCAAGGCATCGACCGCAACTAAACCCAACTCCAAAAGTAAATCCAAATCCAAGAAAAGTGAAAGTAGCAAAGCGAAAGACCCGCAGGCAGCCAAGGACGAGGAGCACATTGCCAACGCTGTCAATCAAATTTTAGCCCAAGCGGTGCAGCAGCAGAGAGAGCTCAGCCTCGCCGCGCAGAATCAGCCGCCACCGCCACCAAAAAGTCGGAACAGAAAACGGGACAGCCAGGCAAGAGCTAGGGCGGCCTTGGCCAAAGAGCAGGAGTTGGGTAAGATTGCCAGCATTTCGGACGACGCCGTTTTTCATCATCAGTTTCAACCCGCCAAGATGGTCGCGGCGTCCGTGCCACTGCCGGGGCCTGCGCAGCGTCCGTCATCGCAGTTATCATCGTGTGGGAGCCAAGACCCACTTCTAGTCAGCGATTCGAGCTTTGAACTTCCCTCTAGTCAGACGGGGGGCGTGAGACTACCCGTTTTGCCATCCTCTCATTCAACCGCAAACCCTGCAATGTTGTGCATATCGTCATCCTCATCACCATTACCGTTGTCGCTTTCCACGCCGTCGTCCCTGTCCTCCGTCAAATCACAACCACCAAGTGCTAACCCTGCACAGGCCAGCATCCAAGATTCTTCTTCAACCCATCAAAACCCAGGCTCCGCGGTTTCATTACATGCCGGTAACTCTGTGAATAGTAACAATAATAGCTTAAAAGTCGGGCCTCAACTGCCAGCAGTGTCCAGTGATTCTGGGCTGTTCAGAAAATCTCCGCTCAGCCAGACAGCCGGCCTCAAAGTCTGCTCTTCCTCCGGCCCCAAAAAGGGCGGCATTTCCCTGAAGGAGCATCTTTCCTCCATCGTCTTCAGTAAAGATAAAGACTCGGTGAAGAAGAGGGGAGACTCAGCGTCTCACGACACTAACAACCTCAAGGCTGGCGGTAATAGTAGCACAGCCAATCCATCAACGTGTCCACCCATTAACCCCATCCATCACACTGCCTTGGTGAACGGAGAGAGTAGCAGCCATAAGGCGTCTGCCCAGAGTTTGACAGTGGATTCTGGGAAGACCCTTTACACCAGCGACCAACAAAAATCAGGTAAGACTGAGACTTTCTTACCCTGACTTGTCCATCGGCCGACTTGAGTGACTGTCTTTCTTACTCTGACTTGTACTGTTGGCTGACTTGATTGACTGTCTTTCTTACCCCTCCATCGGCCGACTTGAGTGACTGTCTTTCTTACTCTGACTTGAACTGTTGGCTGACTTGATTGACTGTCTTTCTTACCACTCCATCGGCCGACTTGAGTGACTGTCTTTCTTACTCTGACTTGAACTGTTGGCTGACATGAGTGACTCTCGTGCTCATTTGTTTGTTTGTTTCTTGAGGGTTTTACGGCGCTATTGGCACAATATAGCCTGCAAACAGTTCGAAAAGCAACTAACGCAG
>JAUEKY010001574.1:0-12222 GCA_031833965.1 Scyllaea pelagica
TTTATGATCAGCGCCATGTGGAGAAGGTCTTTACAAGACTTAAAAGTGAAAAGGGGAGAAGATGTTGGTAGTGATCACAATCTCATTTTTGCAATTATAAAATTGAAACTAAGGAAAGCAGGAAACGAGACCAAAGAAAAGACCAAAAATGGATGTTACAAAATCGCAAGACCCCAAAGAGAACAATGCCTTTACCTTGCAACTCAAGAACAAATACTAAGCACTAGCCATTGATGACAAGCCCAGATAACAGTGTCAATTAACAATGGGAAAGCATTGAGAATGTTTATTTTGAAGCAGCAAAATCAACTATAGAGTACAAAGAAAATAAAAGAAAGGAGTGGATTCTATCAGACACTTCGCAAACAATCAAGAAAAAAAGACTTGCAAAGAAACAACTAATCGATACAAAATCACAAAGATTGAAGGAAAAGCATGCATCAGAATAAAGAAAACTAAATCAAGAAGTCAAAAGGAAAAGCCATGCTGACAAGAGATCCCACTTAAATGGCCTGGCAGGAAAAGCAGAAGAAGCAGCGCAGAGGGGACAGCAAGGTGAAGTGTACAGAATAACAAAGGCAATTTGTGGTAAACACAGAACAATATCAAATATGTCCAAAACAGACAAACAAGGAAAACTCCTCACAACGAAGCTGAACAAAATGCTCGTTGGACAGAACACTTCAGTGAAACTCTCAACAGGCCTCAACCTCTGAAAGGACCAGATACAGTATACAGGAAACACCGTTACCGTTACTGCTACCGATCCACTTCGTGCCAAGTGGCACATAAGGCCTCTATTTCCAAGCGCCATTGCGATCTGTCCATGGCTGCTTTCCTTGCCTATCGCCAAGTGGGAGTGAATGAGGTCTGGGCCTGACGTCCCGCTCATTAAAGGAAGTGATCGCTGCGGCACTGGGTTCCTGATATAGTGCTTGCAATGGCCTCTCCTACATTACTGTGTCCACAGCAGCACCTTCTCGCGGTACTCCCTGTTCCCACTGAGACTGCTGTGGGGGCGTCTTGATGCTTGGAGGAATAGCCAGGCCTAGGTAGATGATGATCATTAGTCTAGTTAAGATAAATCATCTAGGAGACGGAAAACTCTGATCTAAAACCTCAATAGACGGAATTTGTTAGTCTTGGTGGACAACCGTCTAGGAGAAGGAACTCTACACAAATACAAATGGGTAGACTGGACTCAACAGCCATACAGGAAACACAAACCACAATAAATGTCAGCACTTATCCTCCTACCAAGACAGAAATCATAGCTGCCATAAAATCTATCAAAAACAGAAAAGCCCCTGGTAAGGATGATCTAAATGCAGAATTATTCAAAGTGAACACCAATCTGTCAGCAAAAATTCTAAAACCTAATGACTGGGCAGAAGTTATCATTATCAAAATCCTGAAGAAAGGCTCAATTAAAGATTGCAATAATTGGCGAGGAATAACCCTCCTCTTAATTCCCAGCAAAATTCTGGCTAAAGTCATCACACAAAGATCATCTGATGCAATTGATGGACATTACGAGAGGAATCCAAAGCGGCAGAAGCTAATCAAGGAAAGAAAGAAAGCAAGGAGAAGAGAAACTAAGAATCCAACTGTGGAGAATAGAAAAGAATACAACAGACTCACTGCTAAAGTAAGACTGGAAACCAAAAAGGCCAAGAAAGAGACCTGGATTAGGAAATGTGAAGACCTTCATCTAAGGAAGGAAGGGAAAAAGGCATGGACACTCCTTACAAACCTCTCTGGCAAAAAAGCCAAGAAAAACCCTGCCCCTATGGATATTAATGGGAACCTCACATAAAGTGACCTCCAGAATTCAAAAGCTGTCACGAATCACTTTGCAGCAGTCAACAAGAAAAAGAAGCGAGCTCATCTTGATAAAGCCTTCATTTTTCTCTATATCAAGCAGAATGAGACTTCTATGATTATAATGAGTCTTGTTTGTCTTCTCGTTTCAACATCTTGAGTATGAATCACAGGGGAAAGCATTAAGTGTGGAAATGTTATGATGATAGAAAAAAATAAAAAATGAAATAAAATGCTGTTCTCCTTTAGGAAAAATGGAGAAAGTCAATAGAATGAAGAGCATAAAGGCAATATCAAGATGAAGACAATCAATTTCTCACACTAATTTCCTCCACTAGGATTACATTCTGCTCTTTAAATTCAACAAATTCTTATAATTCTTATACATTGGTAAATCGAATTATGGTAAGAAGTATTTATAATTTCCTGAATATTGCAAATCAAATAACTGTATATGATATTCACCTATTATAAGCAATATAATTAACATTGCATACAGCAAGATTGTCTAACCATTACACTTCAAAGAACATGACATCTTGTTAATACAAATTGTATCTATCAAGAGAATACAAAAATCTCTTGTAAATCAGGATTATGGTAAGAAGTAGGAAGTGTTTATCATTGCCAAAATATTGCAATTAATCGTTTAATTTTTTCACCTATCATACTATCATAAGAATACAATTAACATTGGATACAGTGAGATTGTCTAACCATTAGACTTCATTGTACGAGACCTCTTGTTTATGCAAGTTATATATTTGTAAAGAGAATATAAAAAAAGGTATGGCACAAGGATTTCAACATATTCAGTTGAAACTGACTTCAGCCGGAATAAAACATTGTTGTAACCAACAGGCACAGTAATGATCTCAATGTATATGAGAACATGATAGTGGGCCATGAGAGCTGGAAGTGCCAATTGCTGATGAAATTAAATCAGATTAATTACATAATATGAAAGAAACAACCAGCAGGAATCATTTACAATTACATGGTTTGGGTTTCTGTTTTTAATATAGATATCATGAGATTATGCTAAGTCTGAGATGATGAGATTGATTACGTAGTTTTAAAATAACAAATTACAGGAAAAGTTTTTAGAAAAATGAACAATATTCATACAATAATCAACTTTGCAAAATAATTGCAATCATCAAAAATATCAACAGGTAGAATTTAATATATTTTAGTAAAAAAGAAGCACCAGTGAAAGATTACCATAACTGGCTGCTGAGTGGAAGAATTAAATCTAAAACTTGTCACTTTTGATTTCAACACCAGTAGGTGAGGGAGATAAGCTTATTACTGCATTTGTACGTCTTTAACGGAGACAGTGATCAACGCTTAATTGAAGAAATTTGTAGATAGGATTGTCTTCAATACACAAAGGGCCGTTTCAGTCCACGCGACACTTGTAAAGACCCAGGTCAACATTGGTAGGCACATAAGGATGAATGCAAAGATTACATTTCATACACTAAATTCATTCAATCAAACTGGATTAGATATTATTTTCTGGGAGTCTTTTTTTACTCATACACCGAAATTTAAGGGACTCGAGTTTTTATTTCGGTTTAGAAATACTTAGTTTCCTAATATAGAGTTAATAAGCAGCGAAAAAATCATCTTTATTGTTTTCGGTTTAGGGCATTTTTCAAAGGGGATTAGGCGAAGTAGCATGCACTCACGCGAGTGATTTATATAGTAAAAATTCTGTCATTGGGCGTGAGCATGCACTTACACGGCGTGCACTGTAATTGAATCCATCACTTCCTCTCCAATTCCTAATGCTAAGCTGCATAGACATTTTTGTTATAAATACACAAAGGCATGAATCACCTTGCCCATCCATATAGAACTACACACAGCATCATTTCAATCACTTGGGACAGCAAGGACACTCTGCCTTCAGCTGTTGTCTGTTCTGTCTTGTTATCTATGAAACTGAAACAACTGCCTTCACTGGTTTCTTCCTCAGACTGAGTTTCCATCCATTGAGCAATGCAGAGGGATGGAACGTGATGAAAAGTGTTGACAGTGTAAAGCTTACATTAAGTACTGGCATGACTAATAGAATTGATCCTTGTTCTAGCTATCACTGGCCGTGTGTTAAGGTGTGACTATGAAACAATGTGTAATCGAAGACATATTAATCAGATTCAAAAATGGCATTCAGAATATGGAATCTTAAAAATATCCTTTTAGAGTAGAACCTCTGAAACTGCTTTTACCCATCCTTGGGGAATGAGTTCATAAAACTGATTCTACAAACCATAAGTCTGTGTAAATATTTCATGGTACCTTGATATAGCAGATTACGGATCACACGACAAAAGCTATCATGTTGACCAGTAAATATCTTAATGGACATGTCTCTCTCTGTAGCAAGCAACAATAACTGTGGGAAGTCCTGCCCATGCTTGTCATCGTACTTCCATCCACACCACAATCTACTGGTCAAACCTCCACCGTCTTGCTTCCATAGAGGGACACAAACGATTCAATGACTCTGAAGATAAAAATAATCCAAGTTTTTGAAACAGCTTCCAACATGAATAGCAAAAGAAAAGGTAAACCTGTCAATTTCACAAGTCAAGGTAGCCATCTTATTCTCATCATCCTCATCACCATAACCTGTTACACCCAGTAGTGTTTAGGGCAGCAACAATGGCCTTCCCGCTGTGTCTATTCCGAACCAACCAAACTTGTCAAGGATGCCTGCGTCCTTTTCATTCTTTTCATTCATCTCAATTTCCACTTTCCTCCCTGAGTTGTTCTTGGTCTCCTTTTTTTTTTCTTTTATTCTCTGCGGTCCAATAAAGAGCTTTCATACAGCGCAATATCAACTAAACATGCTCAAAGAGCTTTACAAGGGGACTCAAGCCAACACCAACATGAAACAAATGGGAACAGACCTGCTGCCTGCTGGGCATAGTGCAATATTTCAAGACAGGGATAACACTATTAGTGGCCAGGTACTCGTTTACGCCTGAGTGGATTGGGAAAATGTGAATAAAGAACTTTTTTCTAGGTCTCAAATTTGCACAGTCTCCAAAAGGTATTGAGCCTACCAAGGCACTATCAATAGCCCAAAAGTGAACAATTTGGCACAGTAATGTAGTGCTGTTCTGACAAAAGTCCCTTGCTCTCTTCACAAAACATGCCCAATCCATCAAGATCTTTTCAATGTGATGGTGGTTGTCAATTACCCTTACATGGCAAGCAACACACTTGATTTAACAAACTGGCAGGTTCGCTGCTGCAGCGAGGGCGGGGGGTCATGGCCTCCCCTGTGTTCCTTTAGAGGACCAGGGCAGTTGAGGAAACTAACATTGACGGTTATAATAATTGTGCATGACAGTGCGATATTCTGACCATTTGGACGAGTGACCATGGCAAAAGAGATATCAGGAACAACTGACGGAGAGCTGTCAGAGGGACAGCCCCTATAAGAGTGAGTGTGAAGTGTCAGAATAAGAGTGTAGTTAGGCAGACGTAAGAAATAACAAATGGATTTATCAAAGTTTTGACCTTAACATATCTTCACCTTTAATCTATGTGCAATAATAACAACAATAACACTATGTCAGGTCCCTACACTGGCTTTGGTCGGTACAACAGGGATATGATAACAAACAAACAAAACACTGGTGGTTTGGGATTGAGGCCAGGGGAAAAAAAAAGAAAAAAAAATTAATCTTGGCTACATCTGGTTGGCAAGTTTGTGTTCATTATCTTTTAATGCCAGTTTTTATGTAGTATCTTGTGTGGGCATTTTACTCTGGCTCAGCATAATTCCTTTCCCAGCCATTTGCCAAGTCTAAGCAATCCCTTTAAACAGGAAAAATATCAAGTTCAGCATTCTGGAAAAAAGATGGTGCTAAAGACAGACTCAAATGCATATATTTTAGTGAGTGAAGACTCAAGTCCCCAAAGAATGCCAATGAGGCCTGAAGATATTCAAGAGCAAAATGGACATACAACCAACAAACCCCCATAGATCCACCATTGTTAAAAACCTAATCAAATGAGATTGTGAATAAATCAGAATCTGAATAAGTTATAGGCATATCAAAATCTGTACGGTCTTAACTGAAAATAAAACTATAACTAAGACAGCCATTGAGATTGGAGCTGATGCAAATTTTAGTGGGTCAGTTTAGCAAAACGAGAAACAAATTTTCAAGCCACGCTTGAAAATGACAAAACAAAAAATTCTATTAAGATTGGCAGATAACTAAAACTACCTAATACTTGATAAAAGATGAAATATGATACTACTCAAGTGTTGAAGATCTAACCCTTTAAAAGAACAAATTAAAACCGCATGTCCCATATTTCCCTACACTGGCTTTGGTCGGTACAAAAGGGATATGATAACAAACAAACAAATGTCCCATATTTATTCTTCCACAACAAGAGATTATGGCAATATCCCCCCCCTCATTCCTCAGTGACTCTGTAGCAGTTTTACTCCATAAGAGCAAACAACAGCATTTTTCCACAAAATGAGATTATTACCAAAACTTGTCAATAACACGAGAATAACAAATTTCCTGCATCCCCACTTCCTCACCTCAGCTCAAATGCCGGGGCGTCCAGCCGCTGTGCCTCGCCGTCCACATCCAGGTAGTGCTCCAACTCCCTGGCCCTAGCTCTAGCCGTAGACGCAGCCCCGTCTGTCTCTGTGCTATCCTGGAGGACTTTGACTCGGAACCCCTTGATTCTCTTCACCACCTCTAGGTTGGCAGGCATGACCTGGCAATCATATTATGTAATGAAACCATGTATGTAATGAAAAACTGAAAATAAACCAAAAAAAACCTGTAAAGCACTTCTTTCTCTATTTGAAAAAGGTGAAAAAGTGTTATCTTTTTCCCAGAATACTGAACTTGATATTTTTCCTATTTAAAAGGGATTGCTTAGGGATTGTTGTGCACTTTCCACTAAATGTACACAAAGAGTTTTACAAAGGGTCACAAGTCAACAGCAACACGGAACACGTAGGACAAGACATGCAGCCAGCTATGCCCTGGTACATTCTACTTTGGACAGGGGCAACACTTTAAACAGCCAGGTACTGATATTCACCTAAGTAGAGGGGGGACAATGTGTGTACAGAGCCTTTTCAAAACAGCCAGGTACTGATATACACCTAAGTAGAGGGGGGACAATGAGTGTACAGAGCCTTTTCAAAACAGCCAGGTACTGATATACACCTAAGTAGAGGGGGGACAATGAGTGTACAGAGCTTTTTCAAAGGGTGCTGCTGATGGGAATTGAACCGGTTACAAGCCCAAGAGTCTACCACTAGACCAAAAAAGCTGCATAGCATTGTTAACTCATTGACTCCCAGCTGCTGATGTGACAGCAGTAGAAACATTGTCATAGAGAAACCTTGGTAGGCAAACGGTTAAAGATGTGTATCTAAATTTTATTTGATAAAATCTCATGTACCATTTAAACCATACAGTCAATCACATAGATAGTGATGCAAGCAGAATGCAACAGAAAATTGCCATCATTCTTCCCATTAAGTTTTCTCACTTTTACTCATACCCATAGGTCTAATGAAAATAATGTCAGACTTTATTATAATATCAACAACTTACATCACAGTTTTTGCCCAAGAGAAGCTTGAACATGAATTTAAAGAGGCTGAAGCTGGAACATCCAAGATCGATGAACAGAGAAGTGTACCCTGGATTGATATCACATAGCACCCTCTCTTCTTCATGGATCATATTGGCAATGAAGGCAAAAGCCCCATTATACAACCGAGATTTGCTGTCATATTTGACCCATGAAGAATCTGAATGAAAAGGATCAAAACAAAGTTGCCAATGCAAAACACAGATCAACAAAGACATCCGATTAATTGTAACATACAAACATTTTGTTATAGTCTTGTCGTTAGATGTGTTTTCAAAAATATACAGAATCAGCTCTACTCTGATTCAAAGGTAAGAATGGACTTACAAATGCCACATAATTACTCAAATAGTTTCTCCTACTCATATAAAAAACCGTTCATTAAAGTGACATCTCTAATCATTAAACAAATGCCACTTAATCTGTAGCACAATCAAACATACAAAAAAGATTTTAACGAAATCCAGTTGTATGAGATGGCAAATTGACATTTTTCTGATGTATCCAGAATTAAAACAATATCAAGCATCCACACATTTGCACAGGCAGTATATTCAGTAAAATTTGACATTGGTAATTAGTAGAGCTCTTTTCTTTAAAGTATTCAGCTAAAAGGTATGTGTAAATTGTCTCAAACTGATATCTGTTACCTCTCTACCAAAACTCCATCTGGATAAACTTACTGTTCTGAGTCTCTGAAATTCCTTCATCTCCAGTTTCAGAACTGAAAAGAAGCAAGAAGGAAGAAGTCATCAACAAGAGGTGAAATAAAAGATTCCAAGAAAGAAAACAATGAAGAGGTCAGTCCCTTACAGTTTAACCAAGTAGAGTGATAAACTAAGCCCAAAGTTCTATACAGAGGCTATCACTGAATGGCCAAGAGTTTGGGTGAAGAAGAGCGTGTGAATGCTGTGTTGCATCCCTTACTGGGCTGTGAGCTTCAGTCTATACTCTTGTGACGTATTAGCCACTGTTTGTCTAGATGAAACCTAATACTGACAGTTAGCTCAGTCCATCTGTGTGGTACAACATGTCTTTATGTTGCAGATGGGAGAGAAAGGAGTAGTGAGGACTGTGTAACGGAAACAGAAGAAATGTATATCATTTTGCGTATTTCTCTCATCATAATAGCGTAGGCCCCAATGTTAAAAACCTACGTCTAGGAATCATAGGCTTTGATCCTTCTAGTGCCTTCGTTTTGATTTACGACTTGATGGGGACAGCCGACGATGAACGGAGTCAGTGAGGCTTCTCAGCTTATTCAACATGTTCCTCTATTAGTCGGGGACTATCCAGTAGGTAGAGCAGTATTTGTTTCTACTCCTGATAATGAAGAAGCTCCTTGACAGAAGCCCAGTCTACATAGCATAGGAACAGGGAGAGAGGCAATCACAATTGACAAAAAATGCAGCAACAGCAAAAAAAGATATCATGAATCAGTTTTGCCAATAAGTGTTTCATGAGTTCAGAAAGTTTCATCTCAATATGTTGCGCTATTCAAGTTTAACAAAGTTGTTCATAGTTATGCTGATCAATAAGTAACTCAGAGGATTTCAAGAGTTCCCTTTGCCTGTCTTCTGTGAATTTATTGTATCCAACTTCAAATTTTCAAAGTTTTAACGAAATATACTAAAAATTTCTTCTCATCATTTCAGTATGGTACCCTTTTACCATTACAGTGCAGGGATGACTCTTCTTGGTTAAGAATTTCTCTGGATCATTTTACTAAGTCAAATGGGTAAACAGCCCATTGTGATCTTTTGCTGGTAGTGGTAGGATTTCAATTTTGCCCGGACAGTGGCATTGCGGCCTACTCTTTTCGATTTCCAACTGCCAAGGGTTCTTTAATGTGCGTAATGTGCAAGTTTATTGTCTTTCTCCAATAGTACGAGGCTCTTAGTCCCACCTACCAATGTTGCAGGGATCTGGGGAGTGGCATATGGGGTTTTTCTC
This sequence comes from Scyllaea pelagica, assembly GCA_031833965.1. NCBI lineage: Eukaryota > Metazoa > Mollusca > Gastropoda > Nudibranchia > Scyllaeidae > Scyllaea > Scyllaea pelagica. The sequence goes on from JAUEKY010001574.1 coordinate 9,433, forward strand.
AGGTTTTTGTGATAAAAATAACATTCCCCAAATGGACCTGAACCAATGTCATTTCGTTTTGGAGCCAGAGCCTTGACCACTGAACTGAACCACTGAGCCCCCAGTATACTGAAAATAATATTCTAAATGCAGCTCCAATCTAACTCATACTAACTGTTACAGGGCTTTTTCTTTTCAACTCTTACTCTTATCTAGCGTTTAAAAAATCTAGGTCTTTTCCTAAATAGTGAGCTTTCCAAATCAGTTGAAATATAGAAATACACCTTTACAATAATCACAAATCAGAACCCCAAAAAAAGCCGAAGAGAATACCGTGATGGGTCTTGCTTGTCCTCAGGCTGGGTATCTGGTGCCAGCTGGTATTCCAAGCAGCACTGCCACGCTCTCTTCTTGCTGAAAATGCTCGCCAATAAGGCATCTGAACGTGGGGCAAATCATATGAAAGATAGAAACAGGGTTTACATCAAAAAGACAACACAGTTTCAACAAACCTTTAAACATGAAAACTTCAACCATCACTTGACCAAAGGTGAAACCAGTCCCTAACCCATCTTGTTTCTCCATATCTAGCAGGGCCAGACATGAACTCAAGTGTGTTCAATACAATAAAGGGTGGCTAACCAGATTGAATATCATGATATCCTTTAAAATATGCTTACTATATTTGCCATCAGAGCTTGGGACAAAGACCTATGATGTGTGGTTCTAATCCACTATAGTGCTCTAGAAAGCAAGGGAACATCATCAAGGCCCAAATGAAAAAAAAACCAAGGCTGCTGACAGTGATCATTTCATTTTCAACGGCTTGTGCGGCTTTGTGATCTAGCGGTAGACTCTTTGGGCTGGTGATCGTGAAATTGTGGATTCAATTCACTTGTCGGAGACACCGCAAAGTTAAGTCCTTGGAAAAGGCTCTATACTCACATTTTCCCATCCCATTCAGGTGTAAATGAGTACCTGACCATTAACAGCATTGCTGCTTGTCTTGTCCTATTTCTTTCATGTTGCTATTAGTTGGGGACCCCTTGTAAAACGCTTTGAGTATGTTTAGTGGATATTGTGCTATATAAATGCTCTCCAAATGCTCTCCATTCAACAACTGATTAGATGTCAAGATGCGTTGCAAATGAAATATCAACAGAAAGACATAAACAATAGAAGTTGTGTGTTGAGCCAATTTGTCCCTAGCATGCCAGGCAAGACACTGTAAAGTTGGCTAATGACCTGCTTTCTTGATTCAGAATTTTTTCTCAATCTGTATTTGTTCACAGTCAGAATAGCGTGAGTAAACCTGAAACTCCTACTTTGGCATTTTTTGTTTTGGCCTCCATCATCGAAATACAAAATTTGTCAAATGAAATGTATCCAGACAATATTCATCCTAACTACCACCTTACATGGATATCGTGCTTTTTTCATCCATCTCAGCTCATCGGTCCTTTTGATGAGGTCAGAGAAGGCTCCATAACCAATCAGCAGGCCACACATGGCAAACAGCTTGCCATGGCTGTGTACAGAGAATACAGTGGCCTCTTTCTGCTCCCCTGCATTAAAAGAAATAGAATAAAATGAACCATTAAGTTGACAACTCACAGTGGGCTGATCACCTGCTTGGCTTAATGGCATGATCCATAGAAATTCCTTCTCAACAATTACAATTACAATTACACTGTAATGGTAAAAGGGTACTTGATGATGAAATGAAATGAAGTTGACAACAAATAATTTTGATTCATATCATTTTTATTTCTACCTACTGATATGCTCTCAAGTCAACAAACTTTGTACGGGATGGGTGAAGGATATGAGGTCAAAGTCACAATGACTGATCTGCCAGCATCACAAAACACATTTTTCAAGTTATATCAATTCCATTAAGGCCCCTGCATGGGCTGAGCAACTGTTAGAAAAATCTGCTCAGTTCAGAGAATGCATTTAACGGGCCAGCGAATTCAAACTTGATATTTCAATAAAATGTAATACCATATAAAGAAGGACAGAGATTGTGTTGAAACACGAGTGAGGGTGTGACCTACCCTTTACGACTCTGAGAGCAGCAGTCTCCACATCAATGACTCCGTTCAACCAGCCAGAGACTCCGTTCCCAGTGCCTTAGAAAGGAAGGACAAGCTTGAGTCACAACTTGATCAAAGGAAACATGTCAAGCATGGATATCACAATAGATAAGAAAATGCACAGTGCTAGTGTACGTGCTGGTTAATGTTTTTAGATTATTTATTTGTTTGACAGTGGGCTGATCACCTGCTTGGTTTGACGGCATGATCCATAGAAATTCCGTCTCAATAAGAGTCAGCCCTACACTGTAATGGTAAAAGGTACTGGATAATAAAATGATGATATTTGTTTCCAGATCAGGTCATCTCAATGCCCCAGAGAAACAGAGAGAAACCAGCAGACCTGTCAGGTGCCTTCTGCCTGCATGGCAGAGTAGCAAAACCAGGAAAACAGCCGTGTGTACTTGTGATTATCTAACAAGTGTATAGAAATCCATGACTTGTTTAAAAAGCTCATATTCTCTGACTAAGCTCTTCAAAAGGTAGTTAGCATTTGTTTTCTTCTTTTCTGTGGAATGAAATTAGTGTACAAAACTCACAAAAACTATCATTGAATAAGAGCATATCTGCAATTAATGTTTTAGTTGAAGATGTCCTGTGATTGGAAAGATTATTCAATCATTTGTTTAAAACGTTTTAACGTTATGGTTTAACGCCTGCATCTACACAGTTTAGGTCACATCGCCGGCGGAGCACTCTGGACATGTTAACGTGC
>JAUEKY010001685.1:0-12219 GCA_031833965.1 Scyllaea pelagica
TAACTTTGTTATTTTGTTTTTGTAAGACGACCTTGAACTTTGAACACATTGACGACACGATGCCGGGTCAAAAGATCGACTATTACCGTTCAACACAGCACATGAAAGTGTGTACGTAGTATAGCATTCTCTCTCTCTCTCTCTCTCTCTCTCTCACACACACACACACATATATACAATACACACACACATACACACACACGCACACACTCGCACACTTACACTTTTTCAGCACATCAAATGGTATATGCGAATACAATTCTGCTCACAAACACACAAGCACGTACTCGCACACACGCACGCGGGTGTGTGCAAACACGCACACTTATACTTCGTGGTTTAACAATATCTTACGATCGTTGACCATGAAAAGACTGCGGAAAGCTTAAAAAAGAGGAAATTGTTATCAACTGTGGATACACATGGCGGATCGGTGGAAAGTACTAAAATATACCAAAATCTATGGGAAAGTATCGTCAGAGAAATATCTTGACAGGTCATCGACACTGCAAGATTTCAATTGTGAAAGCACTGGAGCGGACGATGGCGAATAAAAAAAGAAAGCTTTGGTCAATTTATGAATGAATGCAATGGTCTTACTTACAATCACAAGGAGAGTCCCACAAAATAAGTATTTTAATGTTAATGTTCCCGCCTGGACCTGAAATCGGGAAAAATTCACTGCTGTCTCTCGGTAACAACTAAGAATTGACTGGCCAAAGTAGCGGTAGTTTTTTTCCTGTCTTGCTGATCCATCACAAACTCCCCGAATTTTTTCCCGATTTCAGGTCCAGGCGGGGACATTAACATTAAAATACTTATTTTGTGGGACTCTCCTTGTGTTTGTAATCATAGCATAATAACCATTTTTGCGTGTTGGTTGGAAGCTCTGCTTAGTACAGCAATGGTTTGTGTGTCACTTGTGTTTGTTATGGCAGTTGGGGTGTCTTATAACGCCCGTGTTTTCCGCCCTCTTGGAAACCGCCGAATAACGACACCTCCCGATAACGACATGATTTTCCGGTCCCAAGCGATGTCGTTATCAGGAGGTTTTACTGTATTACACTATCAGTCCCCAACTCTTTAATCATGCTCCCTTTTTAACGATGCTATACCAACGCACAAGATAGGGTGATTGGAAAACAAAACAAACGTTGCTAAATAATAAACTTAATGGTAGCCGAAAGTATGATATATTCATAGCCGCTTGTAAACATTATTGAGTCAGTAAAATTGGGTTGTACAGTGTAAAATACAGACCTCACAACAATAGCATAAATTCACAACTGATTTCTACTACAACAAAAGCAAGATCAGAGGAATCGAAGGCTATCGCAAGTTACATGAGCTCCAAAATCGGCTTATCAAACCTCTGAAGTCACATCGGAGGTTTGAACAGGCCAGAAATTCCACCAAAATGCGTGGCACAAACCTCTGATCTCGACATCTGAGGTTTGATCAGACCATCGCAAAAATGGGGACATCAGAGGTTTGATCAGCCGACAGTCGATATTTGATTTGGGGTTTTGTGGATGTTTAAATCATGCAATAGACTATTCATTTAATTCGTATTAAAATCTGTATTTGCTGTTTTACACTTTGAAACGGTAGACAGAGAACATTAGTCTAATGGATAAGGATATGAACAGTAGATCCTACGGTACTGTTTATCATACATCCTTACTTTTGCCTCTTGTGTTTCAGATTACTGTTTAGGCCCACGTCTAGACGACGCAGCGAAAAAAAGAAGATACGATTTTTAACTAATACTCATATTCAAGTCCCTACATTATTTACCTTAGTTATTCCTTTATATCTCAATTGTATTGGTATCGATTTTAGCTTCAGTAATCAGATGCTTATTCTTATGGTATCAATTAACATTTTAAGTTATAGAATTAATAAAATCCACAAAATCATATATCTTTGAGATCTAGATAGATAGATTTATGTTTACTCTTTGAAGGAGAAAAAAGCATACATCTTTGAGATCAAGATAGATCTATCAACACCATAAGAAGCAGTAATCGATTACTATAACGGACCCCAATACCGGACAGGTACAACAGTAGGGACCGCAGTCCTTAAGGAGTGCCCAAGTCTCGAGTTTTACTCAATTCTGGTCACTAGGGATCAGGGAGAATTTAATTTTGTGTTTAATTATCATTCGCCGACACGTTTTTATTGAAACCGACAGAATTTTCAGTTGTCAGACTCAACACAACTTTTCTGCCAAATGAATTTAAAAATTCATGCCAACTATACAAACCTTTGCCAACCCATAATACTCGTTCGAAAAATACTACTTAAGCGCAAAATCGACACCCTTTTACATTAAAATACACGTCCAATGATTAAGCATTAGTGAAGGAAAGTTGTAGACGTTCCTAATAATTTGAAGGGTCAGTTATTAAAAAAATGATGAGCATCTTTTGAACTGTCAAGCCATTTTTTCACTTCTAGTGACTTCCAAGTCTGCCAAAATTTTGAAATTTGGCGGAAAATTTACTGATTTGGCAACCAAAACCCAACGAGAGAACGGCAGATTCTTGGAATGTCCAATCGATCTATAAATAACGGAATGCTATAAATATTACAGTCATGTGACAACATTGAATAGATTGCTTTTGTTGTCCTTCTTCCGCTTTGCACTGGCACTTCACTTCTTACTTCGTACTAGACCCTATGACGCAGCTGTGAACTAAGATTGCTTCGGTACCTACCAAAAGTCAGTTTTAAGCCCTTCTTCATCGATGTAGTGGTGGGGAAAAGGTAGCGAGTAAACGTTTACATGAAGTCTTTGTATCTATTATCATGCATGGCTTTTCTAGAGATAGGGTCTTGGAAGAGGTCTCAAATTTCAACTTAATTTCATGTTTTAGGCTAGGCGTCCACTGCCTTTTCTAATTCCTGCCCTTTCTTATTCCTGCCTAACATAGGAAAGAAAAAAAGCTTCAGATTAGATTTGCGTATAAAAATTGGCAGATGGTATTCACCAACATGGGTGGATAACTCTGGCACTATTCGCCTACATGGATGGATAAAGCTAGTATTATTCGTATTATTTAATATATATCCATTGTTGCTGAAGCTAGAGTGCCCACTGTGATTAATTCGTGGCAAGACTGGACCTCATGTGTTTTATTTGAAATTAAGTAACAGAGTAGTATTGTAGTATTGTTGGAATTAAAGCTTTTATGATTTCACAGTGGGGTTGATAATGATATTTTCATTGATGATGCAAGATTTAAGATTTAGACATTCTAATGATATCAATATTTTGACTGGAAGCTATGTTTTTATCAACACATCAGTTTCCCATTTCGGGTTTCAGCGCATTTTGTTTACTGTACGCTTCAGTATCCCATTTCGAGTTTCAGCGCAGTTTGTTTACTACTTGCAGTCAACTAGCAAGAAATGACATGCTCATTCGCTTTGTCTCTCACTTTCTGGCCGTGGATAAAATTGCCGTGTGCACTGTCTGTTGTTCTTAGTTTGTTGTACAAATTAGAAAACAATACTGCATTGTGCATGCGTCCTGGGGAATTTGTTGGGAATTTAAGAGTGAAGACTTTCAAAGATGTGGCCGAATAGTGCTTCCATAGAAATATGCCCCATCCACTGCAAAATCTGCAAAGCCTCTCTTTTCTTGTCTGATGGAACTCTCTTGTCTTGAGAAAGGGAAAGTTCCAGCCTTGATGACAACGTCTTTGCTCACCCCTTCCCTCCTTTCAAATTACCTAACCACATGAAACGAAAGGCACAGTTGGTCAATGCACGCCACAGGTTGCCGTCCTTGTCTGCTTAGACCGCTGGATTCCTCTTGTATACCCGACGAAAGATGAAAAAAGTTTTAACTTACAACAACGACGTTAGAACGGGCGGGAGGGCCTTTGCTTTGCGCACGGCCCGTACATTTTTTTTTTTGACAGCTGTACACCTGGAATAAAAGCGTAGTGGACGCTAAGCCTTAGAGGTGAAATTATGCTGTTTAAAATTTGCCTTTTAGATGTAAAGAGGGATAATCACCTGATGTTTATATGAATTATGTGATGATTAGCATTTTTTCCTGCTTATCCAGATCACCTATACCTAGGTTCATCTGTCTGTTCTCTTTGAAATCCATTTAGAGTGCCCCGACCATGACATGTTGGAAATGCTTCAGATCTGTTATTTATTTTCTGATCAAACAGCTTTTTGGATTACATGGTACAGACCTGTCTATGATTCCGGGAGGACTGGGATCCTCCCATTTTTGGAGGTCTGATCCCTCTGGCCCATGTTTAGGGTTTAAGTCCCGGTTTATTGACTTCAGGGAAAATATTTCTGGAATCATGTATTGATATTGCAGCTTTCCTGTGATCCATAGGTGTCATTACTCTGGTTTACTCAGGAATTCTTGCATTGAAGTCCAATTAATTTTAGGATTTTCTAGTTTTTGTTTTCAATGTAATTTTTGTAGTTCTTTTCCTGAAGCATCAACTGTACAATCGTTTGGAGTTGACATACTCTAAATGACTGTTGTTCCCTTTTCTCTTTTTATCTTATGATCTGTGTTGTGTTCAGGAAATAATATCAACACAATAATGATAGTAAATAACCCACACTGCCTGAGGATCAGCAGTATGATATAAAAACGCCATATGCTGTCACCCCCTTTATGTTTTAATTCATGATTTATTATTCTAATAAAGTTCCTGCTAGAGCAGGGCGAGGACCAGTCTTTTCACTGGTCCTCGTGGTCCTAGCGTCAGCAACAGTTAAGCAGTCCTCGAACAAAGGACTGCTAGCGGTCGGGTCCTTTCTTTTGCGGAAGCTTGCTGTTAAGTCTCTGGTTGAATTGAAAGGACTGAGACTTAAACATAGATTAACGGTTGTGTAAAGAGTACACTGGCTGACTGTATGTCATTCATGCCCTCTTTTCTGCCCATTGCATCTTGAATAAGTTTCAAGGATCCTATACCTTCTGATTATCTCCTCCGGTCACAGTCTTTACTAATTAACCCGGTTTAGTACCATGCGCGAGGCGGGTTGAAGGTGGAGATTAGTATGGCATTGCACTGTTTTGATCAAGTGAAAGCATGGTGTGAAGTAATATGTTTTATCAAGATCTGCCGTCAATGTGTCCTTTTCTTATTCCATCACATACAATATGCTTCGCTTCTGACAATTAGAGTATCCTACAAACGATTTTGCAGGATTAAAACTATCAAACCTGACATGGTGACACCACAGTGTGTTTTGTAATCAGTCATAACAAACCAACAAAGGAAAACAACTTATGAGCTTTGATTCTGGAAATCTCTTGATAATCTCTACTTCGGACTCAAGCACGCTTTGGCATCAAGCACGCTCACTTATGACCATGCTTGAAACTGGCGTGTACTATAGTAAGACAACGATGCTGTGGGTTGTGCTTTCAGATGAGTAGATGACCACGCATTGACCTTTACTGCTAAATCTTTTGTTATGTTATCAGGTCCCCTTTAGTACCGCCCAATGGGACCCGACATAATGTTTGACATCAGAAAGGGTAAAAAAATACAAACCCAACCTGACATCAAACAAAAGTCAGGAAAACTCTGAACCAAGAGATTCAGACAAGCAGGTGACTGGCCCACTGTGCCCACTCTTGAATGACTGAAAGAAAATACACAATGAGGTGTATATCTCGGGAGGTCACACAAAATGTTGATGAAGCCTGAGATTGGACTTGTAGCCTTATCTACAAAGATATGCTGCTTAGCCACTACAAGCAGCTGCTGAATCTGTGGCAGTCAAAATGGCCTGTGATTTCACCTGGAGATTGAGATGTTGTCAGTTTTTTATCCTGTCAAAATTGTTATCCTGATTAAAATCCATCAATCAGTTCAAGAACACTGATCCTTGACAGTTTTCATCAGCTTTCTTGGATGGAAGACTGTCTCATTCTTCATAGATATCACTCAGTGAGATATGGATATTTTTGCTGATTATTGTGAATCAGATTTATGGTGGGCCAAAGTTTTCATGTTGAATAGGCATCCTTCAGTAACAAAGATTGTTTGTAAAGTGATTGCTATTCTGTCTTTACTGGTTCAAGTGTTGAGCAGTCATTTGATGTGATGAAGTATATCATTTTGGAAAACAAAAGTTCTCTCCTGCTCAGTACTTATAAAGCTTATATATGTTATATAAATATCACATCTTGTCTTTGAATTCTTCTTCTCTAAAGCTCTTTGATGGGAAAGATTGTGCGACTTTCCCAGTAGATTCTTTGGTTCATCACATTCAAACTGCTGCATTAAGAATGAGTAAGACCAAGAAAAGGAAAGGTCAACCCTTGAGGGGGAATTAATACCTTCTTAAAAGAAGAAGAATCCCTTCCCCCTATCGCTATTATTACTATCAGCTCCGGCTGGCTACTAGAAATCGGAGTAGGTACTTTTCTGTATATTATGTATTTATATCTTGCAGCATAAAACTTAGTTATTTTCAAATAAAATCCAACAAGATTTGACTATTCTTATTGTGTCATCTTTATCCTGTGGTTTTGATGATATGAGTGTGTGCATTTTGCCTGTATTTATATGATTAGAAATTTCAGACAATTTTTTGAGAACTTATTTTAAGCCCTGCATTGCCAACAAGCACTGGTTCATTATATCGTGCAGTGGGAAAAAAGGCAGCAGGGGCCTTACCTTCGTCCCATCCCCCCAACCCCACCCCACCACTCTCTCACTCTGATTTCACACAATAAATCTGTCTAGATTTCCCCCGGACTGAACGGGGAGTCCCTAAGGATTAAGTGAGAGAGAGAAGTGCAGAGACTTGAAATAATGTGCTTCTCCTCACTAATGAAATGCATATGCTGTCCGAATAGGATCGCTGTGCAATCGGCGGACGTATGCTGGAAAAGAAGGTCACAATACAATAAATTATACACAGGGGCTATCAGCTCGCTAGCCCCAAGGCTCCATCTTTCAGTCTCTTAATAGCTGCCGATGACCCAATTCACTTTACATGGTTTCTCCTAGCCAGATGCTTTAGGTACGGGGGCTGATAACCTTCTTAGCATTTCTAGCCCCATCTGCTCTCTGATTGGCTAAAATCCTGCGTCACAAAAAAACGAACGCTGTCTGCGGCCCACTGTGCGTCTCGTGGTGCTGCGTGGTGCGTGTGGGCTCGCCACTTTGTGAACGCTGTGCACGAAACGACAAGAGAGTTATTTTTGGATACATTTGCTGTGCGTCAATTGTCGAAAAGGGCGTAACTTTTAAAGGGTGTATCCAGAAAATTTGGAGAAATAATGTTCTGTATTTCTACTCGGGTGTCAGGTTTGGAGGGTGGGTGGATTAGCCCCTTAGCCCTCCATTTAGCACCGCCACTGGTTACAGGTGTAATATTTTCAAGTTAAGGGATAGTTGGTCAGGCTGAGCGATCACGAGGGTACTTCAATGATCTGATCACCAAGCTTGATCAAGCTGCTCGAGCAGTTTCGAGCAGTTTCCGACTCAAGCAGAGAGGGCGAAGCAGTGAAGCAGTGAGCACTGATCACTGATCACTGTGGACTTGAGAAACTTGGGCTAGACGATGAGCAGGGCTTGGTCGTTCGTTCTGAACGCCTGGGCATTTTGTCGCACGCCTGCAGTAACTGCGGTGTGGTGCGATGCGCGGAAGTGAAGCCTTTCCTCACCCCCCCATCCCCAACCCCTCCCCACTGCCGCAAACCACCCCTTCACGTGTGTGTGTGTGTGTTTGTGTGTGTGAGAAATGTGTGTGTGACGGTTACTGGCATTAATAATCACATCCAAATTTGTCTCTTGACTCGAGACGAGCAGAGACTCGAAACCCTGCATGTGTGATCAAGTGATCAAGCCAGCGAAACCTTGATCAGCATTGCCCTGCTCAAGCACTTGATCAGGAAGCTTGATCAAGCTTGCTCGAGCAATCTAGCGCTCAATCGCCAGCCCTACTACAAGGACTATAGGGTGACAAAAACAAGGGTTGGTTGCTATAGCGGTGATTATATTAGATTTTAGACACAATAATTCATGATATTTGTTGCCTATCATTCGAGAAAAATCTACAGGGAGGCTGAGGCTGTGCTAAAAGGGAGCTATAAAATTCAGTTTATTCTAAGTAAATACATACATATTGGTATGTTTGATAATTATACAAATATAAACACACACACACACACACACACACACACACGCACACACATAGACAAGCACATAACAAGGAAGCTAATGTTGATCCATTCCTTGTCAGAACTAATTTGTTTGGATACATTTAAATCTCCAGATGGTGAATTTCATGTAAATGTATGCTGGCTGATTCAAAGTTGCCACACTATTCCCTTATTCTTGCATTTTCATCCACAGTTATACTTTTTTTGGGTTTTATGCTATGGAACATATCCGTTTGATAAGCAGAGTTGTATCAGATTCCTTCAATGACTTGAATCAAGTGGATTATGAAGACCTACGATCGCATCTTATGCAATCGGATCTGTTGGCAAAATGGCAATTTTCAGAACTTGACGTAAGTGATCAAAACAAGTAATTGAACACATTTGCTCATTATCATACTCTCTTATATATATACCCCATTCCATATTCTCAGTTGTCATTCACTTGTAGTACAGGCAGTTTGTATGATTCTAAAAATCTATCTGTACCTTGATTTACCATTTCACTGTATATTGTTCGACAATGTTCACTGTAGTACCCATAACAGATTCCATCCATGAGTTTTTCTTGCTTTGAACAGTTTTCTCCCACAATATTATCAGTAATGGGTTGAGACTGACTCCTTTCAGATCAGATTTTATAACTTTAAAACAGCACAGTGGGCTGTGGACCTGCTTGGCTTCAAGGCATGATCCAAAGAAATTAAATTACATCTCAAGAAGATTTAGCCCAACACTGTGAGGATAAAAGGACACTGGATGATGGAATAAAAAAAACCCCAAAACAAACAATGTAATAGAAACACAAAAAATCAAGTGAATATCAAATTGATGGAGAGAAAGGAAATTTCTGATTGAAATGTTGTGTAAAAGAATGAATAAATATATATTATATGCATTATCTACAGAGATACCTCACTTAGCCACTACAGGCAAACTTAATTTTTTACGGACATAAAATGATGTCATCCACCAATATGGGGTAAAAGTCCAGAATAGAGGCATAAACCAACACAAATAGGAAATAAGAACCACTGGCCTAGATGTTTCTGCCTCCGTTGTGGACTTTAACCATCCTGGTTAACCATATTCTGTGTAATGTTACCAATACTCATTGTTCATCGTCTTCTAGGGAAATTTGAGGGTTTTCAGGTGCTCATTTGCCTTAAATATTAACATATTAGCATTTGGGAATCATGTTTACTGTAGAACATCTGATAATTAGTCGAATATCTATTCCTATTTGTGCTTGGGTTTATGCCTCTATTCTGGACTTTTACCCAATATGGTCACCATAACCAATAGATTAGACAAGGTTATGCATGATTATACATGTTTTTGATAAGAGAAACCTCAAATAAGATACCTTTTTCCTGTTCCCTGGGAGTTAATCCTAAGTGGATTGTGTGTATATATCTTGTGTTTTCTGTTTTAATTAGTCCTTTGTTTTTTGTCAAGCCATATTTAATGGGAGCTCTGACAAGTGGATGATGTAGATGGTTCAGTTTCTAACAGATCCATGACAATCTCCCATTTAATGCATAAGGAGACACATGCTTACAGGGTCACCATGTTTGTGAAGAAACAGAGTAATTTTACACATTAAGTTAAAGTGTTGCCTGGAGTGGCTAAGCAGCGTATCTTTGTAGATAAGGCTGCAAGTCCAATCTCAGGCTACATTAAAATTTTTTTGACCTCCTTAGATGTACACCTCAATGTGTATTTTCTTTGAGTCATTCAAGGGTGGGCACAGTGGGCTAGCCACCTGCTTGTCTTAATCTCTTGGCTCAGAGTTTGTTCTGACTTTTGTTTGATATCAGATTGTGTTTATACTTTTTGGCACATTCTGGTGTCAAACATTATGTTGGGTCATGGCTCTGGCTCTGAAACGAACGGAGGCGGGTATGAGTCAGTCTGGGGACAAAAATCACATAGAGATTTTTATCGGAAAAAACCCATATGCCACTCTCCTGATCCTTGCAACATCGATAAGTGGGATCTAGATACTAGTCCTATTGGAGATGGATGATAAGTTCGGAGGTCCTCTGTGCACATTGCACTCGTTAAAGAACCCTTGGCAGTTTGAAATAAAAAAGAGTAGGCCACAAGGCCGCTGTCAGGGCGAAATTGAAATCCTACCACTATCGCGCCAAAAGGTCACCTGCTTGGCTTAATGGTTTGATCCAGAGAAATTCCATCTCAATAAGAGTCGGCTCTACCCTGTAACGGTAAAAGGGTACTGGATGATGAAATGATGGAAGTTAAAGGGTGGTAGTGGACACAGGGTGATTAGATTATGATCAACAGTAGGATCAGAGCTTGTTGGTCATTTTTAAGAGTTTGAACAACTTAGGATTTAAGTCAGGATAGACACAAGAATAATGGAAAGCTAACCTCATTTGATGAGATTAATGGGTTAATTTTCTGCAGCATAGGTGATTAAATTACAATCTTAATTTGTAGGGTATACACTGAATTATACAGTAACTGATTTTGTCTGCTTGTTTTCCTGTTACATCATGCATAGAGGGGATTGGAATGCATCTTTCTGCTCTTTTTTTTTGTTGTTCAATGATGAGTTGGCTTTTGTTTTTGTCAGTTTTCAGCATCAATGCCAAATATTCATTTCTAAGAATTCCTTTCCTTTATGTGATATTATATTTACAGGAGGAAGGGAACAAACTGCAGGTAAATAGTTTAATTGGAAGAATTTTTAATAGCAAGGGTTTGTAGGAAATGGATTCCTCCATTTTTACAAATTAGCAAATTTGATATATCCACAGTAATACTTGTCAACGTTGATTCTCCTTTCCAAAAGTCTCTTAACAGCTACTTTTTTTATTTCAATTTCTTTCTTCTTTGGAATTCAGGCATTGCACACTAGGAAAAAACGAAATGAGAAGCTTTTCTTTGAATATGCTCCAACTCTGGGTAGTGACAGGTTTCTTGAGTTGATTGGTATCATCGACATTGACCATCCACATGTCAGTAGAAAAGTCCGTCAAGTTTTCCAGCAAAGAAAGCAGGTAATTTTACTGGTAATCTAACCTCCTCAAATATTTTCTTCCTCATTACATGTAAGCATAAGGATTAATGAAACACACACTAGTGACTTATTTAGTATTTCTTTCTTTTTCTTACTTTAATTGAATTGCTTTGCATTTTGCATTGCAACAGTATAAAGTTATCTTGTCTTGGGAAGTATCATATCTTTCCCATAACAATCTGTATAGCAGATGATTAAAGGCATCTGGGTTAGCATTTATTCATTTACTGCTTTGATAAGTATTATTCAAGACAGATGAAAGTTACAGGATTAAGATGTGTACATATGATAAACAGGTTGCTCTCTCTTGTTTTTCAGAGTCAAAGTCCTGTAACTTCTGAATCATGTCCAGACAAAGCTTCCCTCCCTGCCCAAAGTACAAGCCCCAAATATTCCGCAGAGATGGCTTTGACAGATATGGCACAACCAATCAGCACATCTGAAAATTTTGTATTGACTGGAAATGAATGCACTGAGGATGTGAGAAAATTCTTTGAACGGTACAGGGGAACTTCAGTGGACACAACACACCCAAAAGAAATTGAAGGAAATGAATTTGCAAGGAATTCAGCATACCATATTACACAAGAAAGGGCTAGAGGAAGAAACGTTAATAATCAGATGTCAGTGGATAGCACGCGCCCTAAAGAAGTGTATTTCACGGAAACTAATAACAGTGAGTTTTTTGGTTTTTTTTCTCCTTCATGCATGTATTTTCTCATTGTGCTGCTTTATAGTCTTATGATCGACAGTTTTTTTTTTTTTGTTGCTTGTCTTTTTTAGTTATTATCCTATCCTCAAATCTAATTTGGATTGAGATTAATTTTTTAAGCAATCAAGGGCCAAAATCAGTCTAAATAGCCTGTAGGTGCTGCCGAAAAAAGCCTATTTTCTTTTAATACTAGATACCCTAAATTTGGAAAGCAAATGGAGAGAGAGAGAGAGAGAGAGAGAGAGAGAGAGAGAGAGAGAGAGAGAGAGAGAGAGAGAGAGAGAGAGA